>JARQOD010005494.1:0-47670 GCA_033576555.1 Oophaga sylvatica
GATCTACAGTACAAATTTCACAATGCCAAGTTAATTCCGCATGTGTCAACCAGCTAAATCTGCAGGGGGTTGAATACTACTTGTAGGCACTGTATATATATAACATGGCTACACGAAGGGGGGGCTCTCCTTCACTCTCTTCGGACACTCCATGGACACTTTACTCTGACACTACTTCGAATGAACAGCTGCTATGTAAGTTATGTAACCACGTGTTGCTTCCAAAGATGCTCCTGACAGAGACAGATGTCGTTTACCATTCAGGATCCAAGGAAAGAAGCATACAAACGTCACTATGGACAATCTCTTTGTAACTATTTCACACATTTTATGTTTTGCAGCAATGATATTTTTTCGGTGGACAGTTCAATAAACCACTACATTTTTTTTTATAAGAAACATTGTGACATTTTCTTTAGATTATCGCATCTGGTAACAAGTCCTGGTAAAAATATACGAAAATAAGTATTTTTAACATTTTGGCCTAGCCAACCAGTCACACCTGATTTTTGTGTGAATTTTCTAATTTCTTCTACTTGCCCAAGGGGGGCGTACAGGAAGCAAAAGAACGTCAGATGTGCAAGTTGTCAGGAAATCCACTATTTAACGTCACAAGGATCAGAAAGAACCTACGAGTGAGGACTAACAGTTGCTAGATGGATTGATTAGTACCAGAAGTACTACAAGATGTGCTGAAGAATCAGATGTGCTGATGACAAGAGCCCAGCGTTTTCCAAGAAAGGAACTACAAGCTGAGATCTTTCAAGGTAAGAAACATGGATGCAATTACTTCATTTCTAAACAAAGTAGACTGAAATTTATGTCTGTAGATCAGTCTAATTTAGAAGTTTTATGGCTCAGCTTATACGCAGAATGTGAAATGGAAAATCTAAAGGTAGATTCTAAGCTGGTGTCCTTTAATAGAGAAAGAGAAATTGAAAAGTATTTTACAGTTGGTTGATGCATTTCACAAGTTTGTGTCAGAGAAATCTAAAAATGACTGTGTAGAAGTAGTGTCAGAAGATACTAGTGATGTTCCCGAGATTGACTGTAATGAGGAAATTGGACAAGATGTGGGACATGTGTCTGTAATGGCTACTCAAGGTGACCTTGTCTCTGATGATGTAAAAAAAGATGGAGGAAATGTGGGAGACTTCAGAACTAATGTAGGAGGAAACATGGGAGGAGTCTTCAGAACGGAGGTAGAGGACGTACGACGGACAAATGTACAAAGGCCACCAAAAATAGAAGACAACTCAGAGGCCCAACTCCAAATTAAAGTTAGGAAAAATTTGTTAAAACTATGCAAACTCATTTCTGCATATGATAACAAAATCCATGTGTGCTGAAATTCTGAAATATTTGAAAGTTTTGTTGATAAGCTTGAAATAACGAATGAAGAGAAAAGTCTAAGTTACTTACCGTTAACGGTATTTTTCGAAGTCCATGACAGCACTACAGAGAGAGGGGATCCGCCCCTTAGGAACAGGAAACCTACAGATACAAAAGGGCGGCACCTCTCCCACACATCAGTTGGATTACAGAGCATAAGAGGACAACCAAGGTTAAATGGTATACAGCAAAAAATTTTATGCATCACACAGTAACCTTAATCAATCGTTTATTACATGTGGACTATATAAGAGGAAGAAGTGCACATAGAACCCGGGTGGGAATGTAAGGGTGCTGTCATGGACTTCGAAAAATACCGTTAATGGTAAGTAACTTAGACTTTATTCGAACGTCCATGACAGCACTACAGAGAGAATTACAGAGAGTAATAAGTATTTTAGGGAGGGACCACTGCCTGCAGCACCTTTACTCCGAAAGAAAGATCTGAGGAAGCACCCAAATCTAACCTATAATGAGTGTAAAACGTGTGTGGAGAAGACCACGTAGCTGCCTTACATATTTGGTCAATGGAGACTTCTGCCTCTCTGCCCATGAAGTTGCCACGGCTCGGGTGGAATGCGCCCTTATCCTTTCAGGTGCCGGCTTGCCCTTTGAGGTGTATGCCAGAGAAATTGCTTCCCTAATCCATCTGGCCAATGAGCTTTTTGTTATTCTACAGCCTTTGTTAATTCCCTGAAAAGAAACAAACAATGCACTGTCCCTTTTCCAGGGATCAGTGACTGCCAAATATTGCAGTAGACATCTTCTGACATCTAACGAATGAAGTTTTATTTCCTTTTGATTAGATGGATTAGGGATGAAAGAGGGGAGAACAATTTCCTGCGTTCTGTGGAAAATGGAAGACACCTTAGGTAGGTATGCCGGATCGGGTTTAAGTATTATTCTGTCATTCAGGACCCGAGTGTAGGGAGATAGTCTAGAAAGAGCCTGGATATCACTTACCCTCCTAGCCGAAGTTAATGCTACTAAAAAAGCGGTTTTGAGGGAAAGAGTTTTTATTGATGCTGCTGATATAGGTTCAAAAGGGGGCTCTGTTAAAGCAGTGAGAACAAGGTTCAAGTCCCATGGCATGATTCTCACCTTTACTATGGGTCTCGACCTACCTGCAGCTTTAATGAATCTACTGACCCAGTAATTATTTGCAATGTTGCAACTGAAGAGTGCCCCCAAGGCTGAAACTTGCACCTTAAGGGTGCTTGTGGAGAGGCCTAAGTCTAGACCCTTTAGTAGGAATTCTAGAATCTGGGATATTGGTGTTGGGTCCCCTGCCACCACCCCCGAGCTTTGGAGAAATTTTTTCCAAATCCTAGCGTAGATTCTAGTTGTAACCTCTTTTCTGCTTTTAAGGAGAGTATTAATTACATTAGCAGAAAACCCCTTATCTCTCAGCAGCGACCGTTCAAAATCCACGCCGTCAGGTGGAGGCCCGCTACCCGAGGATGGTAGACTGGACCCTGGGAGAGTAGATCGGGAATATCCGGCAGGACCCACGGGTCGGCTATCGACATGTTTCTGAGGCATGAAAACCATGCCCTCCTGGGCCAAAAAGGAGCAACTACTATTACCCTTGCCCTGTCCTTCCTGACCTTCCTCAATACTAGAGGGAGTAATGACAAGGGCGGGAAGGCGTAGGCTAGATTGAAATCCCATTTTAATAGAAGAGCGTCCACTTGCAGAGGGCGTTCTTTGGGGTTCAGAGAGCAGAACTGTGTCACTTTCCTGTTGCTTTTGGTAGCAAAGAGATCTATCTCCGGTTGGCCCCATTTCTGCACAATCAGGTTGAAGATGGAAGTCTTTAACGACCACTCTCCTTGACTCAGGAGATTGCGGCTTAAGAAGTCCGCCTTGGTATTTTCTTCTCCTCTTATATGTAGAGCCGTTAGAGAAAGAAAGTGTTGTTCTGCTATCTGGAGTAGGCGCCTTGCCACTTCCATGAGAGGACCGGAACGAGTACCACCCTGGTGGTTGATGTAAGCGACTGTGACATGATTGTCGGAGAGCACTCGAACGTGGTGACCCTGTAGATAGACAAGGAGCTTTTTAATCGCTAGCTCTACCGCTGTCAACTCCTTCATATTAGAAGACATTTGAATTTGATCCTGCTCCCATAAACTCTGAACCATAACGTCCCCCATATGAGCCCCCCACCCAGAGGGACTAGCATCTGTTGTGACTATTCGGGATATTTCATATTCCCAGGGAACCCCCTTAGACAGGTTCGTCTCCTCCTTCCACCAATCTAGGGATTTTATAGTAGCCTGGGACAAGGATAGCTGGCCTTCCAGGTAACCACCCAGCAGATTTTGATACCACAAGACCTCAGCTTGCAGCGTCCTTGTGTGAAATTGAGCCCACCGAACCGCGGGAATACAGGACGAGAGGGAGCCCAAAAGAGACATGGCCTTCCTAAGCGACATGGAGGGGTTATTGGAAGCATTTAGGATTTGGTACCGTAAGCGAATTAACTTGTCTGACGGTAAACTACAGTTCTGGTTCTCTGAATCCAGAATTAGCCCTAGAAACTGTTGAACCCTCATCGGATTCAAACGAGACTTTTTGGTATTTATTAGCCATCCCAGTCGCTCTAAGGCAGACATTGCTTTTTGTAATTGCTCCAAGCAATGCTCTGTCGATTCTCCGATGATAAGAAAGTCGTCGAGGTAGGGGACTATGAGCATATTGGATTCACGTAAGTGGGCCATGACTTCCGACATAACCTTAGTGAACACTCATGGGGCAACCGCCAAGCCAAAGGGAAGGGCGCTATATTGAAAATGTCGCAGCGATTCCCCATCTGGATTGCTACTCTGAGGAAACGCTGATGGTCCACATGGATCGGTACGTGGTAATAAGCGTCCTTCAGATTTAACACCACCAAAAAGCAATTTTCAAACAGAAGCTTTATTGCTGAGCTGACCGTTTCCATTTTAAATGGGTGAATAACCAGAAATCTATTGAGGGCTTTCAAATTAATAATTGTTCTAAAAGACCCATCCGGTTTACGGATCAAAAACAGAGGGGAGTAAAATCCCTTACCCCGCTCTGCTTCTGGCACCTCCACTAAGACTTTTTTAGCGCAAAGTTCCTGAACCTCTAACTCTAGAGCGGCCTGCTCCGATGGGGACGATCTGAGAGGGGTAACTTTAAAATTATCTCGAGGTGCCGAGGAGAATTCTAAACGTAGCCCTGTAGCTATAAGGTTAAGGATCCAGCTACTGTTTGAAATTTCTGACCAGGCCGGGAAGAAGGCCTTCAATCTGCCTCCCACCGGCATCGCTAGTCATTGCGAGGGTTTTTTTGTTTCCTTAGGTGGACCCCTAAACATAAACCCTGTACCTCTTCGCCTCTTATCATCCCAATTTGGTTCGTTCCCTGGATGACCTTCTGCGGCTGAACCTCCTTCTACTGAAAGGTCTTTTATAGAAAGGGGTTGATAGACTGGGAAACTTTTTCTTGTCGTCCCTGCCTTTTCTAAAAGTTTGTCCAGGACCGGCCCAAAAAGATATTCGCCGTCACACGGAATGGAGCAGAGGCGAGATCTGGCTTGAATATCGCCCGGCCAACATTTTAGCCATAATGCCCTTCTTGCTGCATTAGATAGCCCCGCAGCTCTGGCAGCCATTCTCACTGAGTCCGCCGAGGAATCAGCCAGGAAAGCCGCCGCGTTTTGAATTACCGGCAAGGTCTTTCGAATTAACCCCTGGAGGTCCCATCTGCTAACTGGGATGCCAACTGGTCTAGCCAGACCATCATTGACCTGGCCGCACAAGTGGCTGCAACCGCTGGTCTTAGGGCACCTGCTGCCATCTCCCATGTTCCTTTCAAGAAAGAGTCTGCCTTCTTATCTAGTGGATCTTTTAAAGATCCCATATCATCGAATGGAATGGAGGATTTTTTAGAAGCCTTCGCCACTGCAGCATCCAGCTTCGGGGCCTTATCCCATCTACCCGTCAGGGGATCTTCAAAGGGATATCTCCGCTTAAATGCTTGGGGTAAGGAGCCTCTTTTTTCAGGCTTCTTCCACTCTCTGTCTATGAGGCCTTGGATGCTACTGTTTAGTGGAAAGGATCTCCGTTTTTTTGGATCTAAACCACCAAACATCAGCTCCTGAACTGAAAGTTCTGGTTTCGCCTCCTCTACCCCCATGGTGGACCTAACTGACTTGACAAATTTGTCCATCTGGTCCAAGGGAAAACAAAAACGGGTAGCGTCTTCCGTAGAAGACGAGGAGGAAGCCGAAGAGGAAGGCGAGGAGGGTCCTGAGACAACTTCACCCCTGCCATGGGTGGCCGGAGAATCTGAATCAGATAAAACCGGTACAGTTCTACGCCTGGAAGATTCTCCGTGTCTTGAGGACGCTCTCATTTCTGCTCTTATTATTTCCCTGAGGCTTTCGGTGAAATCTGGAGTCTCTTCCGTTATCTAAAAAGGGAAGGGGCATAGGGGGGAGGGTTACTATCTCATCCAGGCCCCTGCCCGTCCCCTTAAAATGCCCTACCGTTCGTTGCATGCACGGCTGGCATAACCTTTTAGGGCAAGCGTCAGGCAGAGGGCAAGCACAAAAGGCACATTCCCTGTGCTTGCTTTTCACCGAACATTTCTTCCCCTAGTAACAGACACAGAATGGGGGAAAAACTGCATTACTGGGTGTTCTATTAGACGATCTCTTACCCAGACCATGCAGCAGTAGGTACCGGATCACGGGGAGGGGTCTTTTTCCCAGCTGCGGAACTTCTGCGGCTGGCGTCCCTGGCCGAAGAGGAGCGCTCTGTCTGCTGCTGCTGGCTCTCCTGATGCACCGAGGAAGCTTCTGCAGTGTCCATTGCAAAATGGGGCAGAAGCGCATTTCCTCCTTCTCAGGCCTTTAAATACTCCCCGGATATCCGGTCAGCAGGACTGGCCAGGGGTCCTCCCCCTCCCCGCCCCACAGCCCCCCTGCACCTCCCCGCCGCTCCCACAGTAGGCGCTGCCTCACCCATGGTGCAGCCGCCGAAATTTTCAAAAATGCCGGCCGGTGTCCCATATCCGGTTCCGGCCAGGAGACTCCGCCCCCTTATTCAGCGCTCCCACCGGAGATCCCGATAGCGCCGCACCGATCAGGCCAGTAGCGTCTCCCGCCGCCTCGCCCAGCCCTGTCGCCGCAGCAGCGGAGCGCCATGAAAAACCTCCAAATTCCCCACCTCCCCGCCGTCCATGGAAGAGACGCGCGGCGGGAAATTCAAAAAATCCCCCGCCGCGCCGTCCAAAGCAGAGACGCGCGGCGGGAAATTCAAAAAATCCCCCGCCGCGCCGTCCAAAGCAGAGACGCACGGCGGGAAATTCAAAAAACCCCCGCCGCACCGTCCATAGCAGCGACGCGCGGCGGGAAACGCTCGGCGGGAAATTCAAATTCAAAAATAAAAAATTTTTTATTTTTTTTTCATATGGCTGCACCACCAGCAGGCCCCCATGACAGGACCGCAGGAGAGAACAGGAAGCACCGGGACCAGGGAGCGGGGGAGAATACTTACCAACCGGCGCTGGCTGGGAGACAGGGATCCACTGGATACTGCTCCACCTGCTCCGCACACTGCCGTGGAATCCTACCCGGACCCACCGTGGCGCTTCCAGGAGCTCCGCACCGGTCGAGGTAGGAGATCCCCCCGCTACCTGGGTCGACCGGCCGGCCTGGGTCCTCCTGAAGATCTTCATCTGTAGGAAACCCGTCCTTTAGGAACAGGAAACCAACTGATGTGTGGGAGAGGTACCGCCCTTTTGTATCTGTAGGTTTCCTGTTCCTAAGGGGCGGATCCCTCTCTCTGTAGTGCTGTCATGGACGTTTGAATAAAATCAGTTATTTAAATTGTGGCTTCCTGCAACCCTTTCCAGACGCTTAACATTAAAATTGTCTTGTGATAACGACTCACATGAAGATTTCAATGATAAAGACAGATTGAAAATTCTGATTTTCTGTGCATTAAATGAAAATTGTGCAGATATTGATATTCTTAAATTAAGGATTGGTCGGAAAGAATGTACTTTTACATTCATGTCCATATTTGAAAGGTTGTACAAAACTCTCATTACCAATGTCAAAACACAATCAATGCTAAAATGTTTTGTAAACAAATTTGGATTCCTAAATTCTGTATCTCGTGTTATTGCATCACAAAAAAATTCTTTATTTGAATGTGCGCAATCCCTTGATTTTGCTAGAAAACATGAGAATCGTGAAAGGAAAATAAATCATACTAATTTTGTAAAATCAGACAGAGTAAAATCTTTTCAAAAGCCAGTGTCAAAATCTCCTAAACTGAGTCATCCCCGTAATCAAATCTATGACATACGACGAAAATTACATATTTGTTATAAGCCCTACCAAATGATCCAAGAGTCCACTGAAAAAGCTTTACAGAAAGAGTTAAAAATTCAAATTTCCGGCCTTCAGTCTGTAATAAGACAAATGGGGACATTGACAAACAGAAACAGGTGACTTGTGAGAGTGACATAACTGAGTCTTCAGTTTACAGCTCATTATCGGAGCTGCTGAAACAATCATTAAAAAAAGGAATGATAAACAGAGCTTTTCAGGATATTTTTGACAAAGAAATACGTTTTGGTTTAGGAATTGGCTGAAAATGACATTATATGTTGTGTAAAAGTATTATACAATATATCATTCAGTTATTTGTAATTATTTTATAAAATATAATTCTGTAGTTCAGTTTTTGTAGAAATATATATTCATACAGTATATATAGTATACTTGTATAAGTAGAGATTGTATAACTATTTTTATATGTATAGTGATAATTAAAATAAACTACAGTAATAATATTTAGAATTACATTAAAGCCAATACATATAAGACATTTCAATTGTTTTGTTTCTGTATGAATATGATATTTAACCTTATCTTTTGTTTTTCCTTAGAATTTTCACTTCAAAGTAGGACTTAATTGGAAAAAATTCTCTTACATGGATTTATGTCTTTATTTATACAGGAAGTTGTAATAACTGCATGATTTTATATATTTAACACTTAAAAGGAAATAATATGTAACTAACTGAATCTAAATGTAGCTTTTGTGTGTTGCTAACATCTTGCAGTTTCGTATTTGCATGGCAATATGTCCTTACTGCATGGCAGGTGACATTTAAACTTTGTTCTAATAAGAAGGATAAAATACCCGTTTCAGTTTTTGTAACTTAAAGCGCTTGTAGCTTCAGTGAAAAGAATTTGAGAGATCTCAACTTTTGTAAGTCGAAGAGATTCTTTAGGCCTCTTAAGTTCCAGGGTTCAGATACAATTGCAAATCCTAACACCAAGTATAGCTACAACCCAATTTTCATTTGCATTCTTCTATATATAAATGGTTTACAAAGTTTATGTTATATGTATTTGGGGAATATTTAAAAGAAATATTAAGATATTAAATTTAATAGTTTACAATGCGCATTGATAATTAGGATACAATACTTTGGAATAATATACATGTATTCATACTTTTGTATGTGGAATCTGTGGTGTAAATTTATATGTGTCACAGTCTGAGAGACAGATGAGGATGAGCAGCTGCTGAGAGAATAATGTGGTATATGTGATGTATAAATGAGTTTTCACGACTCACGATATGCTAAAGAAAAAAAAATGAAATATTATCTACACATGTATTTCTATATTTCTTTAGTAATTATTTTTTTGATTTAATTGTGGATAAGTGTAATCACACTTCAAAATGGTTTAAGAAAATCTACATTTAGGTTTTTTTTTCCCAAAGGATAATTTTATGATATTCAATGTTATTTTAATGGTTACATACATGGTACACATCTTCAGACAAATATATGGTATAAAGCTAATATAGAAGTTACATACCGTATACAGGTCCTTCTCAAAAAATTAGCATGTAGTGCTAAATTTCATTATTTTCCATAATGTAATGATTACAATTAAACTTTCATATATTTTAGATTCATTACACACCAACTGAAATTTGTCAGGTCTTTTATTGTTTTAATACTGATGATTTTGGCATACAACTCCTGATAACCCAAAAAACCTGTCTCAAAAAATTAGCATATCAAGAAAAGGTTCTCTAAACGACCTATTACCCATATCTTCTGAATCAACTAATTAACTCTAAACACATGCAAAAGATTCCTGAGGCTTTTAAAAACTCCCTGCCTGGTTCATTACTCAAAACCCCCATCATGGGTAAGACTAGCGACCTGACTGATGTCAAGAAGGCCATCATTGACACCCTCAAGCAAGAGGGTAAGACCCAGAAAGAAATTTCTCAACAAATAGGCTGTTCCAGAGTGCTGTATCAAGGCACCTCAATGGGAAGTCTGTTGGAAGGAAACAATGTGGCAGAAAACGCTGTACAATGAGAAGAGGTGACCGGACCCTGAGGAAGATTGTGGAGAAGGACCGATTCCAGACCTTGGGGGACCTGAGGAAGCAGTGGACTGAGTCTGGTGTAGAAACATCCAGAGCCACCGTGCACAGGCGTGTGCAGGAAATGGGCTACAGGTGCAGCATTCCCCAGGTAAAGCCACTTTTGAACCATAAACAGCGGCAGAAGCGCCTGACCTGGGCTACAGAGAAGCAGCACTGGACTGTTGCTAAGTGGTCCCAAGTACTTTTTTCTGATGAAAGCAAATTTTGCATGTCATTCGGAAATCAAGGTGCCAGAGTCTGGAGGAAGACTGGGGAGAAGGAAATGCCAAAATGCCTGAAGTCCAGTGTCAAGTACCCACAGTCAGTGATGGTGTGGGGTGCCATGTCAGCTGCTGGTGTTGGTCCACTGTGTTTCATCAAGGGCAGGGTCAATGCAGCTAGCTATCAGGAGATTTTGGAGCACTTCATGCTTCCATCGGCTGAAATGCTTTATGGAGATGAAGATTTCATTTTTCAGCACGACCTGGCACCTGCTCACAGTGCCAAAACCACTGGTAAATGGTTTACTGACCATGGTATTACTGTGCTCAATGGGCCTGCCAACTCTCCTGACCTGAACCCCATAGAGAATCTGTGGGATATTGTGAAGAGAAAGTTGAAAGACGCAAGACCCAACACTCTGGATGAGCTTAAGGCCGCTATCGAAGCATCCTGGGCCTCCATAACACCTCAGCAGTGTCACAGGCTGATTGCCTCCATGCCACGCCGCATTGAAGCAGTCATTTCTGCAAAAGGATTCCCGACCAAGTATTGAGTGCATAACGGAACATTATTATTTGATGTTTTTTTTGTTTGTTTTGAAAAAACACTTATTTTATTGGACGGTTGAAATATGTTAATTTTTTGAGACAGGTTTTTTGGGTTATCAGGAGTTGTATGCCAAAATCATCAGTATTAAAACAATAAAAGACATGACAAATTTCAGTTGGTGTGTAATGAATCAAAAATATATGAAAGTTTAATTGTAATCATTACATTATGGAAAATAATGAAATTTAGCACTATATGCTAATTTTTTGAGAAGAACCTGTATACTCGAGTATAAGAACACCCGAGTATAAGCCGACCCACCTAATTTTGCCACAAAAAACTGGGAAAACTTAAATTTCAAAAATAAAAATAGATATCAATAAACGTAAAATTAAAGTAGGTTAAATATTTTTGAATAGCCATATTGAATCAGGAGTCCCATATGCTACTCCATAGATTATGTCCCATATGCTGCTCCACAGATTATGCCCCATATATTATGCCTCATAGATTATGCCCCATATGCTGCCCCATAAGATGCTCCATAGATTGTGCCCTATATGCTGCCCCATGTATTATGCCCCACAAGATGCTCCATAGATTGTGCCCCATATGCTGCCCCATGTATTATGCTCCATAGATTATGCGCCATATTCTGCCACATGTATTATGCCCCCATATGATGCTGCATAGATTATGCCCCACAAGATGCTCCATAGATTGTGCCCCATATGCTGCCCATGTATTATGCCCCACAAGATGCTCCATAGATTATGCCCCCATATGATAGTATAGGTCCCTTATGCGGCCGCTGCAAATGGAAAAAAAAAATGACATACCTCTCGTCGCTGGGGGCCAGGTGCTGGTGTCCTGAGCAGGCGGGTACACCAGCGTGCTATTCACCTGTCCCCGGTCCACCGCTGTCTTCCGTGTCCTCCGGCAGTGAATGCTCAGGCAGAGGGCGTGGAGCGCACTAACCAGGTCATCGCGCCCTCTGACCTGAACATTCATAGCTAGAGAATGCGAGGACACAGCGGTGCGCAGCAGTGGACCGGGGACAGGTGAATATCGCTTAGGCAGGGATCACACATGCGACGAAAACATCCAAGGCTCGAATGTGAAATCCCAGCTCTGGCGCCGGCACTCGGGAGTTGAGCGAGCGGCTGCATATAAATACATGCAGCCGTGCACTCCACTCCCAGAGCTGGGATTTCACATGCGAGCGTCGGACATTTTCGTAGCCAGTGTGACCCCGGCCTTATACTCATCCCCTCCTGGCGCGGTCTCTCTGCAGCCCCTGCTCTTCTCCCACGGTCTCCGACAGCTATGCCTAACTTCAGCGGTCACATGGTACCGCTCATTAAAGTCATGAATATGTGCATATTCATGACTTTAATGAGCGGTACCACAGGACCGCTGAACACAGGCGCCGAAGACAGTGGGAGAAGAGCAGGGCTGCAGAGACCGCCCCAGGAGGGGGTGAGTATATAGGACAGCTGCGCTCCCCCTCCCCCGCCGACCACCTGGTATATGACTCGAGTATGAGCCGAGAGGGGCACTTTCAGCCCTAAAAAATGGGCTGAAAATCTCGGCTTATACTCGAGTATATACGGTAAATAATTTATAAAATAATTATTTTTAATTTTGGTTTTGATAAATGAATTATTTCATAAAATAATATTTTTTGGTATTAAGGGGGAAATGTGTTTTTAATCCTGAATCACATTTCATCAATACCTCTTCTTCACACATTTTAAAGAATATAAAAAGGTACAATGGTATAACTACTAGGGATAATAACATTAAGTATTATAAAGAGTCATTTCTTTACACTAAGAAGGGGATTACATGCAAAGTTGCGTAATTTGAATATTTCGGTAACACAAGGTTATGACAAATATGAAATCATCCAGATAATGGAAATATTAAAGGTATGTGTTACTGAGAACATAACTACCAGCATTTGTCATAAACATATAATGTAAAGGCCTTATTTTCATTTTTATTCTTATTTTTCTTTTTTATTCTTATTTTTCATTCTTAATTTTTATTCTTATTTTATTTCTATTTTTAATTCTTAATTTTTATTTTTTATCTCAATCAAGAGAAAAAATATCAATATTTAATAAAGTAATGTCTAGTACGAGAATATTGCTTCATTAAAGATAGTGAAGATATAAGAAAATGCTTTAATTCTGAGTAAATACAACAATTCTTTCATTCATTCACTCATACTGTATATTCTTATTTTGGTTCATGGCTATACATTCTTACATATTATTGGTCTATTAAAATATATTCTATTAATACATTTTTAGTAATAAAGATAGGGTGTACAATAATAAATTATATTGTGGTACCGTGTTAGCCAGAAAAATCGATGTGAATACTTTTCCATCCAATTATGACAAGAGCATTCTTAAGGTGATACCTTTATTGACACTAGGACTCAACTTAACACCCGGTTTTATGACTCATTACATAGACACAGTTCACACCTTCACCAGAAGGACTCCAGATAGCTAATAACACATTCACACTAGCTCTCCATTTGTAAGAAAATGCTAATTTGATTTCCTTTGCTTATCTTTTGAAGGCATCACACCTCCCAGGTCTTGAACAAATTTCCTACTATAGTAAGCATCTAATGTGTCTTTCTTATTATTCCAAATGTAATCTTGCCTGAAGAAGGAGCCTCTGCGCTCTGAAAGCTTGCGAACATATAATTTTCTGGTTAGCCAATAAAGGTATCACCTTAAGAATGCTCTTGTCATAATTGGATGGAAAAGTATTCACAGTAATAAAGATAGAAACACTTGTTACATAAAAAATACACTGACACCTATGGGTTAAAAAGGTAATTACACCTATGACATAAAAATGTTCTATCTCATGAAGAATATGGTTAATAATGCATCATTTATTATTGTTTTACATATAAACATGAATTCCATATTAATATTCTGATAATAATTATATGGATATTACTTATTGCTATAGTACGCTGTGATATTATAGGTTAGGAAAATTACCAGATTTCGTATAGCATAGGGAAAGAAGACTTCAAGCAAGATATTGGAATTACGTTAAAGGGAATCTGTCACCCAATTTTAGCCATATCAGCTAAAGATATGACTGAATAGTGCGTCCCATAAGCAACCTATCTGTATGTAGCTTATATCCTGATACTCCCGTTTTGATAGCAAAACACCAAGGTTACTTACCGGTAGCCGGTTTTTCCGGAGCCTATGACGGCACACATGAGAGAGGGGATCCGCCCATTCAGGACAGGAAACCTGAAATAAAAGGGCGGTACCTCTCCCTCGCTTCAGTTGGTTTACAGAGCATGAGAGGCTCCCTTGGTTAGTACACATGGTAAAACTATCACCACATTTTATTAACTAAAAATACACCCAACTCTAGTGCACACCAAAAAAGTGATAAGGGGGGGAATATACAGGTGCCGTCATGGGCTCCGGAAAAAACGGCTACTGGTAAGTAACCTTGGTGTTTTCCCGTCTCCCATGACGGCACACGAGAGACTTGTAGAATGAAATACCTTAGGGAGGGACCACTGTTGTGAATGGGTTTGAGATGAGTTCTGAGCAGAAGCTTCCTCTGGTGGTTACAAGCGGTGCTGGTCTGTACAGTGAAGATTGTGAGGACTGGGAATCAGGTGTTACTGACTGGTCTTATATAAGGGAGTCACCTTCCCATCAGAGTTACCGGTGATCAATTGTTCTGGTCTGAATCCTTCATTCCTGTTTCCCTTGTAGCCTGCTGTGTCGTGTCTGCATCTCCTGCTAACAGATAAGACATTTTCTTCTTTTTGTTTTTGTGCTATATTTTTGCATTTTGTCCTGCACTTCTGTGGGGGCCTTCAGGGTCCCCTCCGGGGGCTTTTGCCCTCTCAGTTTAGTTCAGCCACTGATGTTTGTACTTTTGCTTTTTCCAGTTTTTTCAGTGGCTGCTGTTTTGATTTTGTTACACCAGAGAACTAATTTAGGTGGAAGAGGTCGTGTGATCTCAGGTGTTTTTGAAATTAGTAGAGTTGGTGCTTTTCAGGGTTTTCTGGGATTGCAGTAAGTACCCTTCCTATCCTTTTCTATTTAGTTAGTTTGGGCCCCAGCGTTTGCTCATACTATTTTCTTTCTGTGTCTGTATTTCATCTTGTCTAACCACCATTACTTGTTTGGGGGCTTTCTATTGTCTTTGGGGTTCTGCTCCGGGGCAGATAGCTTTCCTGTTTCTGTCTTTAGGTGTAGTTAGTTTCTCAGGCTGTGACGAGGCGTCTAGGACCAACGTAGGAACGCTCCATGGCTGCCTCTAGTTGTGGTGGTTAGTCAGGGTACTGCAATCTCATAGATTCCAACTGCTCTGGTGTATTGCCTTTTTTTTACCTGCACTCCTCAGCTACCGACACAACAGTATCACCGGCCCAAAAATTGAAAATTGTATGGTACTCACAGAAGGGAAAAAATATTGTGAAAGAAAAAAGGTTGTCAGAGTTGTCAGAGATATTTTTCTGTTTGTTGCTTTTTTTTTCCCTCTGTATCTCTGGGTGCTGGGGAGGATCTTTTCTCTCAAGGGAGTTTGCACAGTTGTCTGGCCATGTGGATCAGCTTGCCGCTGAGGTTCGGAGTATTGCTACCTATCTTGCTAGGTTGCCTGTTGTGGAACCTAGGATTCCCATGCCAGATTTGTTTTTGGGGGATCGAGCTAAATTTCTGAATTTCAAAAATAATTGTAAATTGTTTTTTGCCTTAAAATCTAAGTCCTCAAGGAACGCAGCGCAGCAGGTTCAAATTATCATCTCTCTCCTGCACGGCGATCCTCAGGATTGGGCTTTTTCCCTGACACCTGGGGATCCTGTTTTGAGTGATGTTGATGCATTTTTTCAGGCTTTGGGGTTATTGTACGATGAGCCTAATGTAACTGATCAAGCTGAAAAAGCCTTGTTGGCATTAAATCAGGGGCTTTATGACGCTGAGTTATACTGTCAAGAGATTCCGTAGGTGGGCAGTCCTGACCAAATGGAATGACGACGCTTTGGCAGCCCTTTTCCGGAAGGGTCTGTCAGATAATGTAAAGGATGTTATGGTGGGATTCCCTGTCCCCTCTGGTCTCAATGATTCTATGTCATTAGCGATTCAAATTGACAGACGTTTGCGTGAGCGGAGAAGTATGCGTGGAATGGTGTTGCCTTGTGAACCAGCTTCTGAACCCATGCAGTGTGATCGAGTGGTGTCTGGGGCACAGCGTCATGAGTCTCGAAAGCGCAATGGGTTATGTTTCTACTGTGGTGATGCCTCTCATGCTATTTCAGTCTGCCCTAAGCGGGGAAGACGTTTTGCACGCTCAGTTGTCTTGGGTAGTGTTCAGACTAAGTTTTTATTAACTGTCACTCTGATATGCTCTCTGTCCTCATTTTCTGCTCAGGCTTTCGTTGATTCTGGAGCAGCTATTAACCTGATGGATTATGATTTTGCTAAACGTTGTGGGTTTCCCTTGATACCCTACAGAAGTCTATTCCCCTACTGGGGATCGATTCTACCCCTTTGGCTGAGAATAAACCCCAGTTTTCTACTCAGGTGATAATGAGGGTTGAACCTGATCACCAGGAGTGCTGCAAATTTTTGGTTCTGTATAATCTGCATGACATTATCGTGCTGGGTTTCCCTTGGTTACAGTCTCATAACCCTGTTTTGGATTGGAAATCTGTGTCTGTAACCAGTTGGGGCTGCCAATGTGTTAATACCAACACTCCTGTTTTTTCTGCCTCCCCCAGGCTCAGGATGTTCCTGACTTTTTGATTGATTTTTCTGATGTGTTTAGCGAAAGTAAATCTGCATCCTTGCCTCCCCATAGGAGCTATGACTGCGCTATTGAATTACTGCCGGGTAGTAAATTCCCTAAAGGTCGCCTTTTTAACTTGTCTGTACCTGAACATGAAGCTATGCGGTCTTATATCAAGGAATCATTGGAGAAGGGTCATATCAGACCATCCTCTTCACCCTTAGGTGCCGGTTTTTTCTTTGTGGCCAAAAAGGATGGTTCATTAAGGCCGTGTATTGATTATCGTCTCTTGAACAATATTACTGTGAAATATCAATACCCGTCACCCTTGATTTCTGACCTGTTTTCCAGGGTGAAAAACGCTACTTGGTTTACCAAGCTTGACCTCAGGGGGGCGTATAACCTTATTCGCATTAAGCACGGGGATGAATGGAAGACGGCATTCAATACCCTGAAGGGCATTTTGAGTACCTAGTGATGCCCTTTGGGCTCACTAATGCTCCTTCCGTCTTCCAGTCCTTCATGAATGACATTTTCAGGGATTTTGTGGACAAATTTCTGATTGTTTATTTGGATGATATCTTGATTTTTTCTAATGACTGGGACTCTCATGTGAAACATGTTCGAACTGTATTCCAGATTTTGAGAGAGAATGCTCTGTATGTGAAGGGATCAAAGTGTCTTTTTGGCGTACAGAGGATCTCATTTCTGGGATTCATTTTGTCCCCATCTGTTATTGAAATGGACCCGGTCAAGGTTCAGGCTATCTGTGATTGGGTCCAACCTACTTCATTAAAGGCTCTTCAGAGATTTTTGGGTTTTGCCAATTTTTATCGTAAATTTATTGGTAATTTCTCGGTTATTGTTAAACCATTAACTGATTTGACCAGAAAGGGTTCTGATGTGGTGAATTGGCCTCCTGAGCAGTCTCTGCATTTCAGGAACTTAAGCAGGGATTCACTTCTGCTCCTGTTCTACGGCAGCCTGATGTTTCTCTGCCATTTCAGGTGGAGGTTGATGCCTCTGAAATTGGGGCAGGTGCCGTTTTGTCCCAAAAAGATCCAGAGACCTCTAAAAGTAACCCTTGTGCCTTTTTCTCTCGAAAATTTTCTCCTACTGAACGTAATTATGACGTGGGTAATCGGGAGTTATTGGCCATGAAGTGGGCTTTTGAAGAGTGGAGACATTGGCTGGAGGGAGCCAAACATCAGGTGGTGGTCCTTACGGACCATAAGAATCTGGTCTATCTGGAATCTGCCAAGCGACTTAATCCTAGACAGGCCAGGTGGGCCTTGTTTTTCACACGTTTTAATTTTGTGGTTTCCATTCTTCCTGGCACTAAGAATGTTAAGGCGGATGCCCTCTCGAGGAGTTTCCTTGCGGACTCTCCTGAGTTATCTGATCCTTCTGTTATTTTAAAAGAGGGTGTAGTTCTTTCCGCCATCTCGCCCAATTTGAGACTTGCTCTGGAGGGGTGTCAGGAGGATAGGCCCGAGTGCTGCCCTGTTGGAAAATTGTTTGTCCCGGACCAGTGGAAAAAGAGTGTGATGTCTGAGATTCATTGTTCCGCATTGGCTGGGCATCCCGGAATTTTTGGTACCAGAGACTTGGTTAGTCGGTCCTTTTGGTGGCCTACCTTGTCTCGTGATGTCAGGGAATTTGTGCAGTCCTGCGGGACTTGCTCTCGCTCCAAGCCTTGCTCTTGCTCTAGTGGTTTGTTGATGCCATTGCCTGTGCCCAAGAGACCATGGACCCATATCTCTATGGATTTCATTTCCGACCTTCCTGTTTCTCAGAGAATGACCACCATCTGGGTAATTTGTGATAGGTTTTCCAAAATGATACATCTTGTGCCACTACCTAAGTTGCCTTCCTCCTCTGAATTGGTGCCGTTGTTCCTTCAGCACGTGGTTCGTTTACACGGCATTCCTGAGAACATTGTGTCTGACAGAGGAGTCCAGTTTGTTTCCAGATTTTGGAGGACTTTTTGTTCTAAACTGGGTGTTCAATTGTCTTTCTCCTCGGCATTTCATCCTCAGACCAATGGTCAAACTGAGAGAACAAACCAGACATTGGAGACTTATCTAAGATGCTTTGTGTCTGCTGATCAGGATGACTGGGTCTCTTTTTTGCCTTTGGCTGAGTTTGCTCTTAATAATAGGGCTAGCTCTGCCACTTTGATGTCTCCGTTTTTCTGTAATTCTGGGTTTCACCCTCGATTTTCTTCAGGACAGACGGAGGCTTCTGTCTGTCCAGGTGTTGACTCTGTTGTGGAGCGTATGCAACAGATTTGGGACCAGGTAGTGGAGAGGTTGTCCCTCTCTCAGAAGGCCCAGCGGTTTGCTAACCGGCATAGGACTGATGGTCCTCGGTTTAAAGTGGGGGACTTGGTCTGGTTGTCCTCAAAGAATATTCCTATGAGAGTAGCATCTCCTAAATTTAAGCCTAGGTTCATTGGACCTTATAAGATCATGGAGATTATTAATCCTGTTTCTTTTCGTTTGCTTCTTCCAGGGACATTTAAGATCCATAACGTGTTCCACAAGTCCTTGTTGAAAAGGTTTGTTGAGCCAGTGGTTCCTGCTGCTGTGCCTCCTGACCCTGTTTTGGTTGAGGGCAATCTGGAGTATGTGGTTGAGAAAATATTAGATTCTCGTTTTTCTAGACGGAAACTCCAGTATTTGGTTAAATGGAGAGGTTATGGTCAGGAAGACAATTCTTGGGTGTTTGCTTCGGACATCCATGCTAGGAGACTTATCCGTGCGTATCATAGAACTCATCCTGACCGACCTGGTTGCTCAAATGAGGGTTCGGTGACCCCTCCTCAAGGGGGGGGTACTGTTGTGAATGGGTTTGAGATGAGTTCTGAGCAGAGGCTTCCTCTGGTGGTTACAAGCGGTGCTGGTCTGTACAGTGAAGATTGTGAGGACTGGGAATCAGGTGTTACTGACTGGTCTTATATAAGGGAGTCACCTTCCCATCAGGGTTGCCGGTGATCAATTGTTCTGGTCTGAATCCTTCATTCCTGTTTCCCTTGTAGCCTGCTGTGTCGTGTCTGCATCTCCTGCTAACAGATAAGACATTTTCTTCTTTTTGTTTTTGTGCTATATTTTTGCATTTTGTCCTGCACTTCTGTGGGGGCCTTCAGGGTCCCCTCCGGGGGCTTTTGCCCTCTCAGTTTAGTTCAGCCACTGATGTTTGTACTTTTGCTTTTTCCAGTTTTTTCAGTGGCTGCTGTTTTGATTTTGTTACACCAGAGAACTAATTTAGGTGGAAGAGGTCGTGTGATCTCAGGTGTTTTTGAAATTAGTAGAGTTGGTGCTTTTCAGGGTTTTCTGGGATTGCAGTAAGTACCCTTCCTATCCTTTTCTATTTAGTTAGTTTGGGCCCCAGCGTTTGCTCATACTATTTTCTTTCTGTGTCTGTATTTCATCTTGTCTAACCGCCATTACTTGTTTGGGGGCTTTCTATTGTCTTTGGGGTTCTGCTCCGGGGCAGATAGCTTTCCTGTTTCTGTCTTTAGGTGTAGTTAGTTTCTCAGGCTGTGACGAGGCGTCTAGGACCAACGTAGGAACGCTCCACGGCTGCCTCTAGTTGTGGTGGTTAGTCAGGGTACTGCAATCTCATAAGATTCCAACTGCTCTGGTGTATTGCCTTTTTTTTACCTGCACTCCTCAGCTACCGACACATAACAGACCACCGCTTGCAGCACCCTTCTTCCAAAGGTTAGGTTAGTAGAGGAAGATAGATCTAGCCGGTAGTGCTTGAAAAAGGTAGAAGGTGAGGACCAAGTAGCGGCTTTACAGATTTGCTCAATCGATACCTCAGCCTTCTCTGCCCATGAGGTAGCCACGGCTCTGGTGGAGCCTTGATGCCTTCAGGAACCGGAGCGCCACTCGCAGAGTAAGATAACATAATGGCCTCCCTGATCCATCTGGCAATGGTACTTTTGGCTACCCCATACCCTTTTCTACTACCCTGAAAGGCTACAAATAGGGCCTCATCCTTCCTACACTGACTGGTTACTGACATGTATTGAAGTATAGCTCTTCTTACATCTAACGTATGGAATCTTTGCTCCCCAAGGTTTCTAGGATTATTGCAGAATGATGGCAAGGTGATTTCCTGAGTCCTATGGAACTTGAGGACCACCTTGGGGAGATAGGCCGGGTCTGGTCTTAGAACTACTCCATCATCAAAAATTTCGATGTATGGGGAGCGTACCGACAGAGCCTGTAGGTCGCTTACTCCACGTGCCGATGTTAGGGCTACTAGTAATACTGTCTTAAGTGTGAGTATTTTTGGTGACAGTTCATGCAATGGCTCAAAGGGACCTATGGTTAATGCCTCTAAGACTAGATTTAGGTCCCAGGGTGGTATCTTGGGAATAATAACCGGTCTAGACCTGCCACAAGCTTTTATGAACCTGGAAATCCATTTATTAGATGCTAGATTGCAGTTATATAGGGCTCCTAGAGCCGAAACCTGGACCTTGAGGGTGCTGGTTGCTAACCCGAGTTGTAGCCCTGCCTGTAAGAATTCTAGGATAGGTCCCACCAGAGCTACATGTCCTAAAGGTTCCCCCAGGAAGTCTAAGAACTTTTTCCATGTTCTACTGTAAATTCTGGATGTGACAGGTTTCCTACTCTTCAACAGGGTGGAGATTAACCCTGGTGAGAACCCTTGGCGACTCAGTAACACCCTCTCAAATTCCAGGCTGCCAGATGGAAGCCCTTCACTTGAGAGTGGATCACTTGTCCCTGGGTGAGCAGTCTGGAATTTCTGGTAAGATCCATGGATCTGTAAGTGACATATGCCTTACAAGGGATTATCAAGGCCTCCGAGGCCAAAAGGTAGCGATGATAACTATTCTCGCTTGATCTTCTCTGATTTTCCGGACTACTATCGGAATCATTGTCATCGGGGGAACGCGTAGGCCAGGGAGAACTTACAGAGTATCTGTAAGGCATCTACCGCGACCGGATGCTCTCTTGGATTTAGTGAGCAGAATTTCCTGACTTTTCTGTTGCGTGAGGTGGCGAACAAGTCTATTTCCGGTTTGCCCCAGGCCTGAACTATTTGTTGAAAAACTTGGGGGTTTAGGGACCATTCCCCCTGTCTCAGGTGTTTGCGACTCAGGAAGTCTGCTTGTATGTTCTCGACACCACTCATGTGCAGTGCTGTGATGGATAACAGATGTTGTTCTGCTAACTGGAACAGTAGGTTTGATATTTCCATGAGGCCCCGACACTTCGTTCCCCCTGGTGGTTGATGTAGGCTACTACTGCACGATTGTCCGTCATTACTCGGGCATGGCGGCCTTGAAGCAAGGGTAGAAAATATCTCACGGCCTTTTCTACTGCCCACAGTTCTTTTGTATTTGAGCTGTGATCCTTTTCCTGAAAGGACCAGGTTCCTTGCACTGAATGAGATTTCTGGTGTGCTCCCCACCCTGTAGCGCTTGCGTCCGTTGTGATGATGTCGTTGACTGGTTTTTGCCACAGGACACCGGCTGTTAGATGCTTCTCCACAGTTCACCAGAGAGTCTCTTACGTCCGAGGAAAGACATAGCTCCTCTTCTAAATGATCTTTTAATTGTTTCTGTGCCGACAGAACTTCCCATTGCACCTGTCTTAGCTGGTAATGTGCCCACCCTACTGCGGGAATACACGATGTTAATGAGCCTAAGAGGGACATTGCATTTCTCAGCGTCATAGCCGGTTGTTGTATTGCTGAAAGAGCTAGGCCCCTTATCTTGGCTACTTTGTTCTCTGGGAGAAGGCAGAGCTGTCGTTCGGAGTCCAGTATTAACCCTAGGAAGGATTGCACTTTCACTGGTGTTAATCTTGACTTGGGAAGTTTTACTATCCATCCCAATTCTGTCAGTGTAGATGTGACTTCTACTTGCTGAGTGCAGTGGTCCTCCGACCTCCCTACCACAAGAAGGTCGTCCAGGTACGGGACAACCATTACGTCCCTGGTGCGAAGATATGACATTACCTCCGCCAATACTTTGGTGAAGACTCTGGGAGCTGTAGACAGGCCGAACGGCAGAGCTGCGTACTGATAGTGTGTGAGCTGACCCTGGACATCAAGCGCTACCCTCAGGTATTTCCGATACTCCTGATGGATTGGGATATGATAATACGCCTCTTTTAGGTCTATCACTGCCATGAAGCAGTGCTGGAACAAGATTTTTATAGCCGTATTGATTGACTCCATCTTGAAGGAGCAATTGTCTATCCGCTGATTGAGCCTCTTTAGATTGACTATGGTTCTCAGAGAACCATCTGGCTTTTGTATCAAGAAGAAGGGGGGGGAGTAAAACCCCCTTCGTTCCTCCCGCTCTGGGACTTTCTGTAGGACTTGTTTTTTTACAAGACTCAAGACTTCTGTCTCCAGGGCCCGTTGTTGCTCCTGGGACCTCCTTCGGGGAGTTATAGTAAAGGTTTTCTTGGGTGGACGGATGAATTTTATTCTTAATCCATCTTTGACTATATTTAGCACCCAAGTACTGGGGGAGATGTTTACCCAGGGAGAAAGGAAGAGAAAGCCTTCCCCCTACCTCTGATCTGATGTCATTGGGGAGATTTTTTTGGCAGACGTAGAGGGCCCCTTGAACATATAGCCCGACCCTCTCCTTTCTTTATAGTCCCAATTTTTCCTGTCTCTCGGGGACGACCTCGGTTAAACCTTCTCCTCCGAAAAGGCAGTTTCTTGGTTTCTCCAGGAAATCGGGGAAAGGAACTATCTCCTGCATATTCCAAAATTTCCTGTAATTTTTTGCCAAAAAGTTGACCGTCGCATGGAATGGAACCTTTAAGCCATAAGGCCCGTCTTGCCGCATTGGACAAGCCTGCCGCTCTGGCTGTTAGTCTTGCAGAATCTGCTGAGGCATCTGCTAAAAAAGCTGCTGCCCCATGCATTAATGACATATCTTTTAATATATCGTCCCTTTATCCTTTATTTGCTCTTCTAGCTGTTGTAGCCAGATCATGAGGGCACGGCCGTACAAGTGCCAGCTATTGCTGGTTTTAAACCCCCTGCTGATACTTCCCAAATGTGTCTTAGGCCTCTTTCACACATCCGTTGTGCGCCTGACGGCGCCCTCCGGCATTTTTTTGTCCAACCGCATCCGGCGAAATGTAATGAAGGATGCGGTTTTTTTTTGCATTGACTTTCATTAGCGCCGGATGGCGCCGCACGTCAGTGCGTTGTATCCGTTTTTGTCCGGATCCGGCAGAAATGTACATTCTGGCGGCCGGACACAACGCAGCATGTAACTTTTTTTTTTTTTGCCGGAGCTGCCTGATGTGCCTGAAGCCGGACACAATAGAATTCAATGGAACCGGATCAGACTTTTGTGCAATCGGCAAAAGTCTGATCCGGATTCTGGAAATCGAGGTCTACTACTACTACTACTACTACTACTACTACTACATTTTCCAGTGTCTCCGGGCATCAGAAACCCTCTTTTTATGGGTTCAAAAGTTCAGGTCGGAGCCAGCAAAAAACCGGATCCGTTGCATCAGTTTTTTTGTTTCAGCGCCGGATCCGTCCCTTCAGGCATAGGACGGATCATGCCTGATACAAAAAGACGGATGTGTGAAAGAGACCTTAGGAAGCCGTCTGCCTTTTTGTCAAGTGGATCTTTTAGAACGCCTGAATCCTCTAATGGTAGAGATAACTTTTTTGATGATTTAGCCACGGCACCATCAATTTTGGGGATTTTTTTCCCAATTTTCGGAGTCCTTCTCCTCAAATAGGTACCTCCTTTTTGATGTAGAGGGTAAGATACCCGACCTCTCTGGCTTTTTCCATTCTTTGTCAATTAAAGCTTTTATTTTGCTGTTAACAGGGAAGGTGCGTTTTCTTTTCTCCTCCAACCCACCAAACAATGTCCTCTAGTGACCTAGGTGTTTTTTCCTCCCTTAAGGCCCACTGTAGATATGACCGCTTTTACTAGTCTCTCTACATCTTCCGTCGGGAAGCATGGCCGGCCACCTATATCACTATCTGATGAGGATTCTGAGGGTTGGGGAGAAGTTGAGACTGTGGAGGGGGATAGGGATCTTTCCCGACTTCTCTGCCCTAGAGAGGCTTCTGAATCAGAATCCAGAATCCTGTTTGTGGCTTCTTTTCCCTGTTTTTTTAAGGGTTGCTTTTAGGGCGCCTTTCACTTCCTCCTGTATTATGGCCTTGATGTTGGTGACCAAGTCCGGGGTTTCATCCCGTATGGTCTTAGTGATACAATCGGCACAGAGATCTTTCTTCCACTCAATTGCCAGCGGGTTTTTGCATAGGGCACATTCTCTGTTCTTTGTTTTGCCGATAGACTTCTTCCGCTAGTGATCAAAACAGAAATATAGACCCCGTTACCACAGGGCGACATTCACGTAGATCACTCACCACCTGCTGACAATCACGGGTACCAGTTTCGGAGGCTGGTCAGATGCACGTGTGGCGTCCCTCCTGGACGTCGAAGGGTCTTGCCGGTCAGAACGGCTACCGCCCTTACCACTGGAGCAGCTCCTGGCATGCTGGCGGGCCGGCAAGGCATCTGATGAGAGCTCCTGCGAATATGTTTGCTGCTGCTGTGGCTCCTCTTGCCCCACTTCCATGTTGAAGTATTGGACATGAGTGCATCTTCTGTGGCTATCCCTCCTTTGAGGGATCCACTGCACTCTCCGCCTCCTCCGGTGCCCTCTTTGACTCCTCCCCCTCCCGCCGCCGGGATGGGTATACACCGGTCGGCGGTTTTTGTCATGGGCGCTGCCATCTTGGATCCGGCGCCGCCCTTTGACGTCACACGGGCACGCCCATTCCCAGCGTGCCTTGCGTGTGACGTCCGGCACACGCGACCTGGAGCAGCCACCCAGAATTGAACGGAGGGAAGGAGGAGCTGCGTGGCAGCCATGGAGAAGCCCCTGGACCCTGCCATGCCGCTTTAAACGCCCGTTCGGACGCTGAACCCCGGGGGATCCGCGGACGGCGCTTCCATCTCCTGACGTCCAGCGCACAGGCTCTGCCCGCTCTTCCACACCAGCACAGGAGTGGGTGAGTGAACCGCCGTGTTCAACACAAGGATCCCTGTCAGGACAGGAAACCCAACTGAAGCGAGGGAGAGGTACCGCCCTTTTATTTCAGAAGGTTTCCTGTCCTGACTGGGCGGATCCCCTCTCTCATGTGTGCCGTCATGGGAGATGGGAAAATACCTTTGTAAAGTATGCGCTGTAATGATTTTATGCTTAATTTTTTGCTTTTCTTTAGCATTTTTGTATTCAGTACAAATAGGGTGTGGCCTCCTTTCTACTGAGCTGTGTAGTTCAGATATAGTCACTCTGAAGCTGGGTGTCCATTTGGGACCCAGACTCTCTGCCACTATTCACACCAGGTATGTTTTAACCTTAGAGAGTGTAGTTACTGTCTCAAATGGGTACACCTTGCCGTGGTGGGACAGCTTTATACTTTTTTGATCAAAACAGTGTTTACTAAGTACCCTATGTTAATTATTTAATGCACTTGCTTTTTTACTTATTTATTTTCATTAGGGTATATACACACATTGCTTTTTCCCTTGGTTTTGAATGATTTTATGCTTGCCCACTGTTGGGTGAAGCACACTGCGCATGCGTGGTGGGGAATTTGAAAAGCATAATCGCGGGAAGCCGAACGATTCACAGACGGCCGTACACAAGAGATGCCGAGGAGCGGAGGGGGGGGGGGGAAGAAGAGAGAAAACGCCGCCCTCCGGACCGGACCGCCCTGATTTACAGAAAAATATCAGAACTTTACAAAGGTATTTTGCTATCAAAACAGGGGTATCAGGATATAAGCTACATACCGATAGGTTGCTTATGGGACGCACTGTTCAGTCATATCTTTAGCTGATATGGCTAAAATGGGGTGACAGATACCCTTTAATAAGACTTTTCATATCTCTAAATTCAAGTTATTTTTAAAAGTTGCAAGAAGAAAAAGCCGAAGTCCCGCGAGGTAACAAAGCTATATGATTTCTGAGTAATAAAGAACTGTGTCAATTATAATTAATTTCATCACTGACAACCACAACTGCAGTATCCACCAATGACAACCACGACTGCAGAGGATAAAGATCCTATGATGCTAATATGAACTGTGTTATCACGTTTTTATCAAGTTCCAGGGGTTTCCTATCACCTATGAAGCTTCAATGAAAGCTGGTGAATAATAAGGTAATTGTCAGGAAGCTACAACCCTGACATGTCCTGTGCATTAGGACTAAGGACTGGTTTTGGTGCTATGTTTAGCAAGGAAGAGTCATTTTAACCCTTGCTTTGCTGACCAAAGCTGTCACGCCTGTTCCAAGACCAGTGTGGATGACATAGAAGATTCCAGAAACATCCAAGGCGATCCAATGTAAGTCCAGGTCTTTAAAGGTGATACTGCACAGATATTAAAGCTACATTTCATTTACGGACTTTGTTTGTTATCAACATTTGAATTTATGGACTTAGATTGACACATGACACACGGTCTCTACAATATCTACAAGCCATTTATTTCAAAGGAATTATCATATAAAGACTGTTTTGAAAGAATCAAGAAGGCAGAAGAAATCAAGATGAAGACCAGATGACATCAGATGATGATGACTGGACCCGAAGTGCTTCGATTTCGATTTAGGGAAGTATAATTATATTTTATATGAATATTAGTCACGGCTTACTATAACATAAATTCACATAATTATGTTATTGAGTGTGTATAACAATAATCTGATATTACTATAATGGAAATTAAATTATTTTGCTAAAGAAGAAGAAAAGAAGAAAGAAAATCTGATTATCCTAAAGATGAACTTCTCTACTTTGGGGGGGTTCCAATTAATGTCTGTCACCCTCAAAAGGGGGAATTGTTAAATATTATTGGTTATTAATTTATTCTCATTACACTCAATTCTGTACCGAGCACATTGACTTTCGCTGACACTACATATGTTATTTCTGTATGGTAAAGTGTCAACCCCATATACAGAGACCACGTGCTCTGAGGGATGTATATATAACATGGCTACATGAAGGGAGGGGGGCTCTCTTCACTCTCTTCAGACACTCAAGGGACATTTTACTCTGACACTACTTAGAATCAACAGCTGCTATGTAAGTTAACCTAACCACGTGTTGCTTCCAAAGATGATCCTGACTGAGACAGATGTCATTTACCATTCAGGATCCAAGGAAAGAAGCGTACAAACTTTGCTATGGACAATCTCTTTGTAACTATTTCACACATTTTATGTTTTGCTGCAATGATGTTTTTTGGTGGACAGTCCAATAAACCACTACATTTTTTTTTATAAGAAACAGACTCCAAAATTTGTTGTGTCATTTCTACTGAGCATGTCGATACCCCATATGAGGGAGAAAACCAGTGTTTGGGTGCACGGCAGGGCTCGGAAGGGAAGGAGCACCATTTGACTTTTTAAATGCAAAATTTGCTGGAACAATTGGCAGACGCCATGTTGCGTTTGGAGAGCCCCTGATGTGCTTAAACAGTAAAAATCCCCTACAAGCGACACCATTTTGGAAACTAGACCCCTCAGGGAACTGATCTAGATGTGTGGTGAGCACACTGAACCCTCAGGTGCTTCACAGATGTTTATAATGTTGAGCCATAAAAATAAAAAAATCAAATTTCACAAATGTTTTTTAGCACAAAATATTGTATTTTCATAAAGGTAACTGGAGAAATTGCACCATACAATTTATTGTGCAATTTCTCCTGAGTACAGTTACCCAATATGTAGGGGAATACTACTTTTGAGGCACAGACCAAAGCTCAGAAGGGAAGAGGCGCTAAATCGGAGTTCAGAATTTGATGCAATTGTTTGAGGGTGCCATGTCACATTAGCAGATCCCTGAGGTGCCAGAACAGAAACCCCTATATGTGAACTCATTTTACAAACTACACTCCCCAATGAATTCATCTAGGGGTGCAGTGAACATATTAACACCACATGTTCCTCACAGAGTTTTATAAATTACATTTTTACCACTAACATTTTGTTTTAGCCCAAAGTTTTACATTTTTCTAAGGGCTAATAGGAATTTTTTTTTTTTTTACAACAACCTGAGGTCCATTTTTTCCTGAGTGCGCCAATACCCTACATGTAATCGGGAAATATCTTTCAGGCACAGTGCAAAGCTCAGAAGGCAAGGAGCGCTGTTGTGAATGTTTTAGAAATGAATTCTGAGCAGAAGCTCCCTCTGGTGGTTACAAACAGTACTGAACCATTCAATGAGGATTGGCAATCAGGAATCTCAGACTGGCTGGATATAAGGGAGGTTTCCCCTCATCATGGTTGCCGGTGATCAATTGTTCTTGTCTCAACGTTGTTTCCTGGTTCACTTGGAAGCTTGCTGAGTCTTGCCTCTTCTCCTGCTCTCAGATAAGATATTTTCTGTTTTTTTGTTTTTGTGCTTGCCATTGCATATTTCTCTGCATTTCTGTAAGGTTGGCCAGGTTCCCCTCCCCGGGGGGCTTGGGCTCCTCTCGGTTCCGCTGGAACTACTGTTTGTTCATTTGACTTTTCCAGTTTTTTTAGTGGCTGCGCCTTGGTTTTGTTACACCAGAGAACTAATTTAGGTGGTATAGGTCGTGTGATCTCAGGTGTTTTTGCAATTAGTAGCGTTGGCTTTTTTTTAGGGTTTTTTTGGATTGCAGTAAGTATCCTTCCTATCCTTTTCTGTCTAGGCAGATTGAGCCCCAGCGTTTGCTCATACTATTTTCTGTCTGTGTCTGTATTTCCTCTTGTCTAACCGCCATTACATGTTTGGGGGCTTCCTATGTTCTTTGGGGATCTGCTCCGGGGCAGATAGCTTTCCTATTTCTATCTTTAGGTGTAGTTAACCTCTCAGGCTGTGACGAGGCGTCTAGGACCAACGTAGGAAAGCTCCACGGCTGCCTTTAGTTGTGGTGGTTAGTCAGGGTACTGCAATCCAGTAGATTCCAACCTCTCTGGTGTATTGCCGTTTTTGCCTGCTCTCCTTAGCTACCAAAACATAACAGTATCACCGGCCATAACTGAAAATTATATGGTACTCACAGAAGGGAAAAATAGTGTGAAAACAAAAAAGGTTGTCAGAGATTTTTTTTTTCTGTTTGTTGCATTTTTTCCCTCTTTTTCTCTGGGTGCTGAGGAGGATTTTTTTTTTCTCAATGGAGTTTGCACAGTTGTCTGGCCGTGTGGATCAGCTTGCCACTGAGGTTCGGAGCATTGCTACCTATCTTGCTAGGTTGCCAGTTGTGGAACCCAGGATCCCCATGCCAGATTTGTTTTTGGGGGATCGAGCTAAATTTCTGAATTTCAAAAATAACTAAGTTGTTTTTTGCCTTAAAACCTAAGTCCTCAGGGAACGCAGCACAGCAGGTTCAAATTGTCATCTCTCTCCTGCGCAGCGATCCTCAGGATTGGGCTTTTTCCCTGACACCTGGGGACCCTGTTTTGAGTAATGTTGATGCATTTTTTCTGGCTCTGGGGTTATTGTACGATGAACCTAATGTCACTGATCAAGCTGAAAAAACCTTGTTGGCATTAAATCAGGGGCTTGAGGACGCTGAGTTGTACTGTCAGAAATTCCGAAAGTGGGCAGTCCTGACCAAATGGAATGATGATGCTTTGGCAGCCCTTTTTCGGAAGGGTCTGTCAGAGAATGTAAAAGTTGTTATGGTGGGTTTCCCTGCTCCCTCTGGTCTCAATGATTCTATGTCATTAGCGATTCAAATTGACAGACATTTGCGTGAGCGTAGAAGTATGCGTGGAATAGTGTTGCCTTGTGAACCAGCTTCTGAACCCATGCAGTGTGATAGAGTGGCTTCCAGGGCACAGCGTCATGAGTTTCAAAAACGCAATGGGTTATGTTTCTACTGTGGTGATGCCTCTCATGCTATTTCAGTCCGCCCTAAGCGGGGAAGACGTTTTGCACGCTCAGTTGTCTTGGGTAGTGTTCAGAATAAATTTCTGTTGACTGTTACCCTGATTTGCTCCCTGTCCACATTTTCTGCTCAGGCTTTTGTTGATTCGGGAGCAGCTATTAACCTGATGGATTTTGATTTTGCTAAACGTTGTGGGTTTCCCTTGATACCCCTACGGAAGTCTATTCCCCTACTGGGGATTGATTCTACCCCTTTGGCTGAGAATAAACCCCAGTTCTCTACTCAGGTGATAATGAGGGTTGAACCTGATCATCAGGAGAGTTGCAAATTTTTGGTGCTGTATAATCTGCATGACATTATTGTACTAGGTTTCCCTTGATTGCAGTCTCATAATCCTGTTTTGGATTGGAAATCTGTGTCTGTAACCAGTTGGGGCTGCCAATGTGTTAATGCCAACACTCCTGTTTTTTCTGCCTCTCCCAGGCTCAAGATGTTCCTGACTTTTTGACTGATTTTTCTGATGTGTTTAGCGAAAGTAAATCTGCATCCTTGCCCCCCCATAGGAGCTATGACTGCGCTATTGAATTAGTGCCTGGTAGTAAATTCCCTAAAGGTCGCCTTTTTAACTTGTCTGTACCTGAACATGACGCTATGCGGTCTTATATCAAGGAGTCATTGGAGAAGGGTCATATCAGACCATCCTCTTCACCCTTGGGTGCCGGTTTTTTCTTTGTGGCCAAAAAGGGTGGTTCATTAAGGCCGTGTATTGATTATCGTCTCTTGAACAATATCACTGTGAAATATCAATATCCGTTACCCTTGATTTCTGACCTGTTTTCCAGGGTGAAAAGTGCTAGTTGATTTACCAAGCTTGACCTCAGGGGGGCGTATAACCTTATTCGCATTAAGCACGGGGATGAATGGAAGACAGCGTTTAATACCCAGAGGGGCATTTTGAGTACCTAGTGATGCCCTTTGGGCTCACTAATGCTCCTTCCGTCTTCCAGTCCTTCATGAATGACATTTTCAGGGATTTTGTGGATAAATTTCTGATTGTTTATTTGGATGATATCTTGATTTTTTCCAATGACTGGGACTCTCATGTGAAACATGTTCGGACTGTGTTCCAGATTTTGAGAGAGAATGCTCTGTATGTGAAGGGATCAAAGGGTCTTTTTGGCGTACAGAGGATCTCATTTCTGGGATTCATTTTGTCTCCATTTGTTACTGAAATGGACCCGGTCAAGGTTCAGGCCATCTGTGATTGGGTTCAACCTACTTCATTACAGGCTCGTCATAGATTCTTGGGTTTTGCCAATTTTTATCATAAATTTATTGGTAATTTCTCTGTTATTGTTAAACCATTGACTGATTTGACCAAAAAGGGTTCTGATGTGGTGAATTGGCCTCCTGAGGCAGTCTCTGCGTTTCAGGAACTTAAACAGAGATTCACTTCTGCTCCTGTTCTACGGCAGCCTGATGTTTCTCTGCCATTTCAGGTGGAGGTTGATGCCTCTGAAATTGGGGCAGGTGCCGTTTTGTCCCAAAGAGATCCTGAAACCTCTAAAAGTAACCCTTGTGCTTTTTTCTCTCGAAAGTTTTCTCCAACTGAACGTAATTATGACGTGGGTAATCAGGAGTTATTGGCCATGAAGTGGGCTTTTGAAGAGTGGAGACATTGGCTGGAGGGAGCCAAACATCAGGTGGTGGTTCTCACGGACCATAAGAATCTGGTTTATCTAGAATCAGCCAAGCGACTTAATCCTAGACAGGCCAGGTGGGCCTTGTTTTTCACATGTTTTAATTTTGTGGTTTCCTTTCTTCCTGGCACTAAGAATGTTAAGGCAGATGCCCTCTCGAGGAGTTTCCTTGCGGACTCTCCTGAGTTATCTGATCCTGCTGTTATTTTGAAAGAAGGTGTAGTTCTTTCCGCCATCTCGCCCAATTTGAGACTGGCTCTGGAGGGGTGTCAGGAGGATAAACCCGAGCGCTGCCCTGTTGGGAAATTGTTTGTCCCAGACCAGTGGAAGAAGAGTGTGATGTCTGAGATTCATTATTCCGCGTTGGCTGGTCATCCCGGAATATTTGGTACCAGAGACTTGCTGAGTCGGTCCTTTTGGTGGCCTACTTTGTCTCATGACGTCAGGGAGTTTGTGCAGTCCTGTGGGACTTGCTCTCGCTCCAAGCCTTGCTCTCTCTCTAGTGGTTTGTTGATGCCATTGCCTGTGCCCAAGAGACCATGGACCCATATCTCTATGGATTTTATTTCCGACCTCCCTGTTTCTCAGAGAATGACAGTTATCTGGGTGATTTCTGATTTGTTTTCCAAGATGATGCATCTTGTGCCATTACCTAAGTTGCCTTCCTCCTCCGAATTGATGCCTTTGTTCCTTCAGCACATGGTTCGGTTACACGGCATTCCTGAGAACATTGTGTCTGACAGAGGAGTCCAGTTTGTTTCCAGATTTTGAAGGACTTTTTGTTCTAAACTTGGTGTTCAATTGTCTTTCTCCTCTGCTTTTCATCCTCAGACCAATGGACAAACTGAGAGAACAAAAGAATGAAAGATAGAATACACTGGCGCTACCTAGAAAAAATAGAGACCCAACAAGTGAAAACAAAGTATATGTTCACTCTATATGGAGGCTGCTGGAGTTGAGCCAGCTACTGTGCGATCACTAACCCTAAATGCCCAAAAAATGGTACAAGTAAATCAAAAATGAGAAACAACTACCTGCGCCTCCAAAATGCTCTATACAGGAAAAAAATCCCCACACAAATTTGTCAGTTGGATATAAATGTAACAATGCTGTAGAGTCAAATATATGCTTGAATATCAATGCAGTGTGCTTACTTGCATAATTGCAGGGGAATGGATCAGAGAAGGAGGAAGTCCTGGCTTCGTGCAGATGGTTCCCGGACCGCGCACACAGATGAGGCACACAAAAGTGCTGAAGCAGGGAGCGTCCTCCCTGTAGTTGGAGCAGACTTGCTGTGTGGAAGCGTTCAAAGTCCGGATGCTGCGTGCGTCCTCAGGCCACGAGGCGCCGCTGGTCCGAAGCGGACGGGACGGGGGCGGGACAAAAAATGGTGACGTCACCTGAGTATAGGAGGCGGGAAGGGTCAAAAACATCCGACGCGTTTCAAAGGTACACGGACCTTCTTCATCAGGGATTGAGACCCATTGTTGAACCAGCCTTATATACGTATAGGAGCCCTCGCCCCTCCTCCATATAAAAGGGAAAGGTGCTGATAATAGAACATGTGACTAAAATAGAAGCTGTGGATGGTGTTGAAGTGTTAACCCCATAGAAACCAGATAGTATTTGGGGGTACAAATAATGCTAACTGTTAAATCTCTAAAACATAAAACTTTTATTTTATTTAATTAAAATAAATGACCAAATGTATGTTTGTACCCTACATAGATGTAAATGTAACTGTTAAACGGTTTAACAATGACACCCACTAAATAAATAAAATAAAATGATATTAAAATCCTAATAATAACACAACTCTCAAGATAAGTGTTCGAATAATTTTCTATATACACATGCGTATGCGTGTGCGTATAACACTCTACCCACTGTTATACAGTTGGGGTAAACTATGAGGGTATATTAAAATGAGTATTATAAAATGCGTCACTGGCCATAGACACTGGTTAACGTTAAAAATTTTACGAAAACGCATATAGTTCAATCTCCTGGTTTAACCCTGTGGGGGCCAAACTGTCCAGGGTAAAAATCCAGTGAGATTCCATCCTAGACATTTTTTTAATGTAATCCCCACCCCTCTTATTTTTCTGAATCACCTGTATACCACAGAAGTGAATCCCCCGTACAGATTTGTTGTGATATTCAGAAAAATGCTTGGAAAGTGGGTGGCCTATAAAACCTTCTTTGATATTTTTAAAGTGTTCCCTCATGCCACTCCGATATTGACTCCAATACCACCAGGAGAAGTCCATAGTAATACTGCCTCCCCCAGATACCCATATCGAATAGATATATACCATTAACACTTATGGAAACAGATGTGGAATCTCCAGTACGTCAAGGTAGTCGTGGTTTAGATCGAGAGATCGCCACAACATCTACTAATATTCAACCTCCTTTCCGGTCAAAGCCCAACACCATACCAAAATGGGCACCGATTAACCGAGTCAAGACAACAAGCAAAACCAATATGGATAAAAATAAGAACCCTCACCCTTTACCCCTATAAAACAATAGGGGCCCCATTTCCCGTCCCTTAGTTAATCGGGATTTTTTTCAAGTAAGATCAAACAAACTAAGAGGGGCAAAAGAGGGGGGAAGCTCACCAAAACAAAAACAAAAGTAGCTTCTAATTCCATCTCGAATTTTCCGATTCAAAGAATCTACAATCTAAGTTCTTATACGCTGTCTGCATCCTATTGCTCTCTTCTTCAAAAGGGTCTAAAATTTGCCCCTACTATTAGATCAAAACCATTTGATCTGTATATTAGCTTAAAGAAATTTTTGCGCAACTTAGCCATTAAAAAATATTTTTTGAAGAAAGGACCGATGGCATCTACCCAAGCTTGTACTATGCCACCTAATTACAATCATACTGATTTGGCGAATCCATCCACATTCAACCCAACACAGGAATACTCTAGTGCTTTTCACACATTTGAAACGATGGTGGTAGCAGATATCAGAAAGATGAAATCTAAGAATTGGAAATACACCCCACACAATTTAAGTATTCAGGAACGAATGGCCATTCAAAATCTTCAATGTAACAATAACATCATTATACGCCCAGCAGACAAGGGAGGGGGCATTGTGATACTTAACAAAACTATGTATCACGCTGAATCAATGAGATTGCTAGGAGACACACAAACATATAGGAAACTAGCTAGCAACCCAACTACAAGATTTATCAATTATCTCAATATTCTGGTCACAAAAGGTAAATGTGAAGGTATACTGAACAACAAGGAGTTCCAGTTTGTCATGAATAGAACCCCGAGTATAGCAGTGTTTTATCACATTCCTAAACTGCACAAGAATCAAGAATGTCCGCCAGGGAGGCCTATAATTTCAGGCATTAACTGTCTTACCTCAAATCTCTCTAGATATGTGGACATTTACCTACAAAAGTGTTTAGCCCTAGTTCCAGCCTACCTCAAGGACACTAGTCACACATTACAAATACTTGGGGAAATTACATGGAAAAAAGGCTTTATACTTGGCACCCTTGATATTAAATCGCTTTACACTATATTTGACCATCAGAAGGGGTGTGAAGCATCTGAATACTTTCTTAATAAATTGGGTATTCATAAGGAGGCACAAGTCCTATTTATTATTGACTGCATACGTTTTATTCTCCAACATAACTACTTTACATATGAGGGGCAGTTCTATTTTCAAACCTGGGGCACTGCTATGGGTACACGCTTTGCTCCCAGCTATGCAAATTTGTATGTAGCCAAGTGGGAGGAGTCACACATTTTCCAGTCAGGACAATTATACCCTGGCCTGGTGATGTGGCATAGATTTATAGATGATGTATTGTTCATCTGGGAGGGGCCACAGGAAGACCTAAATACATTTATCTCTAACCTTAACACGAACTCATTTGGCTTTGAATTTACGTCTACTGTCAGTGCAAGTAGCGTCAACTTCTTGGATTTGGAAATTTATGTTGAAGATGATGCTATCCATACCAAGTGCCACCATAAAGAGGTGGATGCAAACAGCTATATTGACATCAATAGTTGCCATCTACCTATTTGGCTAACTAATATCCCAAAAGGCCAATTTATGCGGGTAAGACGTAACTGCTCGAAGATTCGGGACTATCACAAGGAAACTGAGTATTTAACACAGCAATTTGTAGATAAAGGCTACTCTATGTCATTATTACAAAAAAACTAGAAAAGAAATTGAAAAAGTACCTAGAGATAGCCTGGTCCATAAGGTTCAACCTGTAAAAACAGATCCACCCACCATCATGGAACAAATTTGGAATTTACCAATTGTTACGCAATTCCACCATAACTATAAACAATTCAGGAGCATAATCTCGAAACATTGGTTTATCCTTCAGGGGGATAAGAAAATTGGCGAGTTTTTAGCACCCCGTCCAAAATTTATTTTTAGGAAGGCCCAAACTCTGGGAAATCTGATAGCTCCCACTGTTAGAAGCACTACATCTGTACCAGCAATTACCTCCTCCAAGGGCTTTGTACCGTGTGGTACATGTTCATGTTGCATCAGAACCAATTTTCACAAAATAAAGCAAACCACCTTTCAAGATGCACATAAAAACATCTTTTCCCGATTAAGGACTACATTACGTGCCTGACTGCAGGGGTCATATACGTAATTCAGTGCCCTTGCAGCAAATTATACGTTGGGCGTACTAAACGTAGGCTCCTGGACCGCATGAGGGAACACTTTAATAATATCAAAAAAGGTTTTATAGGCCACCCACTTTCCAAGCATTTTTCTGAATATCACAACAAATCTGTACGGGGGATTCACTTCTGTGGTATACAGGTGATTCAGAAAAATAAGAGGGGTGGGGATTACATTAAAAAAATGTCTAGGATGGAATCTCACTGGATTTTTACCCTGGACAGTTTGGCCCCCACAGGGTTAAACCAGGAGATTGAACTATATGCGTTTTCGTAAAATTTTTAACGTTAACCAGTGTCTATGGCCAGTGACGCATTTTATAATACTCATTTTAATATACCCTCATAGTTTACCCCAACTGTATAACAGTGGGTAGAGTTATACGCACACGCATACGCATGTGTATATAGAAAATTATTCGAACACTTATCTTGAGAGTTGTGTTATTATTAGGATTTTAATATTTTATTTTATTTATTTAGTGGGTGTCATAGTTAAACCGTTTAACAGTTACATTTACATCTATGTAGGGTACAAACATACATTTGGTCATTTATTTTAATTAAATAAAAGTTTTATGTTTTAGAGATTTAACAGTTAGCATTATTTGTACCCCCAAATACTATCTGGTTTCTATGGGGTTAACAGTTCAATACCATCCACAGCTTCTATTTTAGTCACATGTTCTATTATCAGCACCTTTCCCTTTTATATGGAGGAGGGGCAAGGGGCTCCTATACGTATATAAGGCTGGTTCAACAATGGGTCTCAATCCCTGATGAAGAAGGTCCGTGTACCTTTGAAACGAGTCGGATGTTTTTGACCCTTCCCGCCTCCTATACTCAGGTGACGTCACCATTTTTTGTCCCGCCCCCGTCCCGTCCGCTTCGGACCAGCGGCGCCTCGTGGCCTGAGGACGCACGCAGCATCCGGACTTTTGAACGCTTCCACACAGCAAGTCTGCTCCAACTACAGGGAGGACGCTCCCTGCTTCAGCACTTTTGTGTGCCTCATCTGTGTGCGCGGTCCGGGAACCATCTGCACGAAGCCAGGACTTCCTCCTTCTCTGATCCATTCCCCTGCAATTATGCAAGTAAGCACACTGCATTGATATTCAAGCATATATTTGACTCTACAGCATTGTTACATTTATATCCAACTGACAAATTCTAACTTTGTGTGGGGATTTTTTTCCTGTATAGAGCATTTTGGAGGCGCAGGTAGTTGTTTCTCATTTTTGACAAACTGAGAGAACAAACCAGACATTGGAGACTTATCTGAGATGCTTTGTGTCTGTTGATCAAGATGAATGGGTCTCTTTTTTGCCTTTGGCTGAGTTTGCTCTTAATAATAGGGCTAGCTCTGCCACCTTGATGTCTCCATTTTTCTGCAATTTTGGGTTGCACCCTTGATTTTCTTCGGGACAGGCGGAGGCTTCTGTCTGTCCGGGTGTTGACTCTGTTGTGGAGCGAATGCAGCAGATTTGGGACCAGGTAGTAGAGAGGTTGTCTCTCTCTCAGGAGAAGGCCCAACGGTTTGCCAACCGGCATAGGACTGATGGTCCTCCGTTTAAAGTGGGGGACTTGGTTTTGTTGTCCTCAAGAAATATCCCTATGAGGGTTGCATCTCCAAAGTTTAAGCCTAGGTTCATTGGACCTTATAAGATCATGGAGATTCTTAATCTTGTTTCCTTTCGTTTGCTTCTTCCAGGGACATTTAAGATCCATAACGTGTTCCACAAGTCCTTATTGAAGAGGTTTGTCGAGCCAGTGGTTCCTATGGCTGCGCCTCCTGACCCTGTTTTGGCTGAGTTTGCTCTTAATAATAGGGCAAGCTCTGCCACTTTGATGTCTCCATTTTTCTGCAATTTTGGGTTTCACCCTCGATTTTCTTCGGGACAGACGGAGGCTTGTCTGTCCGGGTGTTGACTCTGTTGTGGAGCGTATGCAGCCTCCTGACCCTGTTTTGGTTGAGGGCAATCTGGAGTATGTGGTTGAGAAAATATTGGATTCTCGTTTTTCTAGACGGAAACTCCAGTATTTGGTTAAGTGGAGAGGTTATGGTCAGGAGGACAATTCTTGGGTGTTTGCTTCGGACATCCATGCTAGGAGACTGATCCGTGCGTATCACAGAGCTCATCCTGACCGACCTGGTTGCACAAATGAGGGTTCGGTGACCCCTCCTCAAGGGGGGGGTACTGTTGTGAATGTTTTAGAAATGAATTCTGAGCAGAAGCTCCCTCTGGTGGTTACAAACAGTACTGAACCATTCAATGAGGATTGGCAATCAGGAATCTCAGACTGGCTGGATATAAGGGAGGTTTCCCCCCATCATGGTTGCCGGTGATCAATTGTTCTTGTCTCAACGTTGTTTCCTGGTTCACTTGGAAGCTTGCTGAGTCTTGCCTCTTCTCCTGCTTTCAGATAAGATATTTTCTGTTTTTTATTTTTGTGCTTGCCATTGCATATTTCTCTGCATTTCTGTGAGGTTGGCCAGGTTCCCCTCCCCGGGGGGCTTGGGCTCCTCTCGGTTCCGCTGGAACCACTGTTGTTTGTTCATTTGCCTTTTCCAGTTTTTTCAGTGGCTGCGGCTTGGTTTTGTTACACCAGAGAATTAATTTAGGTGGTAGAGGTCGTGTGATCTCAGGTGTTTTTGCAATTAGTAGCGTTTTTTTTTTAGGGTTTTTTGGATTGCAGTAAGTATCCTTCCTATCCTTTTCTGTCTAGGCAGATTGGGCCCCGGCGTTTGATCATACTATTTTCTGTCTGTGTCTGTATTTCCTCTTGTCTAACCGCCATTACATGTTTGGGGCTTCCTATGTTCTTTGGGGATCTGCTCCGGGGCAGATAGCTTTCCTCTTTCTATCTTTAGGTGTAGGTAACCTCTCAGGCTGTGACGAGGCATCTAGGACCAACGTAGGAACGCTCCACGGCTGCCTTTAGTTGTGGTGGTTAGTCAGGGTACTGCAATCCAGTAGATTCCAACCTCTCTGGTGTATTGCCGTTTTTGCCTGCTCTGCTCAGCTAACAAAACATAACAGAGCGCCAGATTTTACTGTTACTGTTTGCGGGTGCCATGACCCTCTGGGAGAGCCCATGAGGTGCCAGAGGAGCAGAACCCCCTCATAAGTGACCCCATTTTCCAAACTACACCTCTTAATGAATTAATCTAGGGGTGCAGTGATCATATTGACACCACGGTTGTGTCACAAAATTTTATACCATTAGGCAGTGAAAATAACTACACCAAAATTTTGTTTTAGCCAAAGATTTTACATTTTCACAAAAGAAGCGGGTAAAAATGTAACCACAATTAGTCCCACAATTTCTACTGAACGTGGCCATACCCCATATGTGGCTGTACGGAGAGACTCGGGAGGAGCGGAGCGCTATTTGCCTCCTGGAGAGCAGATTTTCCTAGAAGAGTTTGCGGACTCCAAATACCGAGCCACTAATTGCTAAAAGAGCGGAATCCCCCAAGTGAACCCATTTGGGAAACAATACATACTTCTTGGGTAATTTATGTACAGGTGTAGTGACGATTTTGATTCCATGTGTATGTTCCAGAAACAAGCAGCAATGAATGTTGCCGAGTGAAAATTGCAAACTGCCGTTGTAGTGACCGATACGCTGTAGTGACCAGTACGTTGCAGTCACCAGTACGTTATGGCCAGCCCGTGCTTCTGGAGACACGCACCCGTAAGTGAGGCGGGCTCTCATCGCTTTAGAAATGCCAAATATGTGGAAAACATATGTGGTTTAGGTACAATGTGGTGCTCAGAAGGGAGGGGAGGGGCATTTGGATTTGGGAGAGGAGAATTTGCTGAATTTTGTTTGGCAGGTGACGAGCCATTTTGCTTTTCCAGAGCCTTTGTGCTACCAGTATCGTGGACGCCCCCTATATTTCCATTAACAGATGACAGATCTGAGTGTGAACTTTTTTTTGTGGATTGATTTGAAGCTTTTATTGGGAACATTTTACTAACGTTTGGGATCACATTTATCCGGCGCTCTACGCTAAGCACTTCCTTTGGGGTTTCCATCTAAATCTTCGAGTGACGTGACAAATGAAACCCCAAAGGGATCCATTCACTATAATGAGGAAGCAGAGTTTCTCTGGACTCCGTCTGACCTCTGTTCAGCGGTGTCCTTTTCAGAAGTGCACAAAACTGTGGCCGACGGCACTTTTATGTAATCCTAAAAAGACGGACACTGCTGGATCACAGGTCAGATGGCGTCCACAGTGCCTCCATCTGCCTCAAAATAGGGAATCTTCCACCAGAGGTTCAGTCAGAATCACGTATTTCAGAGATTTACATAGAAACCCCGATGCAGGATAAATGCGCACCGAGCCTTACTGTGATCTTTGGGAGGCAGAATGAAAAAAAAGTCAATAGCAGGTGAAGAATTTGTTTTATTTATTTTTTTACGCCGCTCCTCGTGTGGTATAAGTGATTAGGCGACTTTATTCTCTGGGTCGGTGCGATTACAGTGATACCAGATTTATATCGGGTTTTTATGTTTGCCAGCTGTCACACATTAAAAGACGCTTTTTATTGCAAAAAACAGTTTTTACATAACCACATTTTGAGAGCTATAATTTTTCCATATTTTGGCCCACAGAGTCATGTGAGGTCTTGTTTTTTGTGGAACGAGTTGACGTTTTTATTGGTACCATTTTCGGGCACATGACATTTTTTGATTACTTTCTATTCCGATTTTTGTGAGGCAGAATGAACAAAAACCAGCAATTCATGAATTTCTTTTGGGGGGGGCGTTTATACCGTTCCACGTGTGGTAAAATTGATAAAGTGGTTTTATTCTTCGGGTCAGTACGATTACAGCGATATCTCATTTATATATTGTCTTTATGTTTTGGCGCTTTTATACAAAGAAAAACTATTTTATATAAAAAATTATTATTTTTGCATCGCTATTTTCTGTATGCTATAAGTTTTATATTTTTCCGCTGATAGAGCTGTATGGTGGCTTTTTTTTACAGGAGAAGATGATGTTTTCAGCGGTGCCATGTTTATATCCATTTTTTATCGCGTTTAATTCCACTTTTTGTTCGGCGGTATGAGGATAAAGCATTGTTTTTTTTATTTTTATGGTGCTCACTAAAGGGGTTACCTAGTGGGACAGTTTTATAGGTCGTGTCATTGTGGATGCGGCGATACCAAATATGTGTACTGACGCGCACCACATTGGTGGTACCAGGGCTATGGGGTACTCGGAGCCGAGCCCATGGAAGTCTATGGGGAATGTCACTGGCAGCAGAGCTCGGTCCGTGGCCCTGGCGGTCATGCAATGGGGGAATATTTACAGGGGATTTTAGAATAATAGTTTGTGACGCCACCTGTGGTTTCTGATCTGATTGACCAGCGCTGCAGGGTAGATCTCTGAAGGGATGTTATGGCAGCTAGGTATTAAGTCCCCCACAGGTGGGACTGGTCCCTCAAAGTCTATGGTGGTGATGCAGGGTGCAGATAAGAAGTCAGTCACACACAATGCAGTCTCTTTCCATACCTTTACTTGTAGATGTTGCAGGTATATCCCGGGAAGCTGGTCAGGTTGGAGAATGCACATTCAGGGCATTGTTGAGCAGGTTAGAGGCCTCCTTTCTCCTTAAAGTGTATGTGAGTACAAACTTGCATAAAGTCAAGTGCAACTCTTTCAATAGCAACTACGCCCGGCCAACATTGTGGTGTAGCCTTCTATGTCTCTGATTATCAGATGTTGAGAGAACTAAGTCCTTACTTTTGTCGTGCACTGACTCAAAGTCCCCGTTCCCCCTGACTCCGGTTACGTATCAGCGCTTAGGGCTACCTTCTGCGACTTGAAGTCCAGAAAGGCCTCCGGTTTTCTTATTACTAGACGTGAAGTACTAGCAATGCTTCCGACCCCGGTGTCCGGTTCAATTGAGTGAGGGTGATTTGTCCTTTGTCACTCTTACTTCTCCACTCGCCCTTCGCCCTGCTCTCGCCCTTAACATAAGCACGTGTAGCAATGGTAAAAAGGTCAGCTTTCCTTCAGTGCTCACTGACCTGTTCTCAGTTGACTCGATGCTATAACTGCTGTGATTCCTTTCCTTCTTTCCTTCACAGAACTCTGTCCAGAGCAGCTCACAGGACGCTTCGTCAGACTGTATACACGCTGTAGCTCTGAGAGTCACTTTCCACTTTCTTAGGAACACAGGCAGCTTGTTCTGAGATAGCAGTTCTGATTGTAGTTCTGACTAGGCTAGAGTAAGTCCGTCTACTCGTACCAGCCTCCACGTCCGTATAATGAACTATCTGAGCTCCTTCAGGAATCAGTCTTCAATCCTCTCCCTCCAAGACTGAACTCTCCTCTCCTTCCGTCTGTCTCTGACTGAAACAGAAACTAAAACGAACCTCTCTGTCCAAAGACAGGAACTTGAATCACTTCTGTCTAGCTCAGGCTGAGCTCTGACTAGAATGACTCACTATTGCTACTTCACACTAACTTAAAGTCTGAAATGCCTCTAGTGGCAGTGCTGAGAAGTGTGCGTGAATGAATATCAAGCTTTACAGTTACCTTCTTGTGCATTTTCCAGGAGACATGTGTGCCTTGCACAGCTGGGCCACACAGTACTTTTATTATTTTTTTTCATTCGGGGTGTACGGAGCAGAGCCGCGCGTGTATGAGGTGTACGGAGCCGCGCACGTGCCAGGCGTACGGAGCGGAGCCGCGCGCGTACGAGGCGTACCGAGCGGAGCCGCGCGCGTACGAGGCGTACCGAGCGGAGCCGCGCGCGTACGAGGCGTACCGAGCGGAGCCGCGCGCGTACGGGCGTACCGAGCGGAGCCGCGCGCGTACGAGGCGTACCGAGCGGAGCCGCGCGCGTACGAGGCGTACCGAGCGCGTACGAGGCGTACCGAGCGGAGCCGCGCGCGTACGAGGCGTACCGAGCGGAGCCGCGCGCGTACGAGGCGTACCGAGCGGAGCCGCGCGCGTACGAGGCGTACCGCGCGCGTACGAGGCGTACCGAGCGGAGCCGCGCGCGTACGAGGCGTACCGAGCGGAGCCGCGCGCGTACGAGGCGTACCGCGCGCGTACGAGGCGTACCGCGCGCGTACGAGGCGTACCGCGCGCGTACGAGGCGTACCGAGCGGAGCCGCGCGCGGTACGAGGCGTACCGAGCGGAGCCGCGCGCGTACGAGGCGTACCGAGCGGAGCCGCGCGCGTACGAGGCGTACCGAGCGGAGCCGCGCGCGTACGAGGCGTACCGAGCGGAGCCGCCGCGCGTACGAGGCGTACCGATCGGAGCCGCGCGCGTACCGATCGGAGCCGCGCGCGTACGAGGCGTACCGATCGGAGCCGCGCGCGTACGAGGCGTACCGATCGGAGTCGCGCGCGTACGAGGCGTACCGAGCGGAGCCGCGCGCGTACGAGGCGTACCGCGCGCGTACGAGGCGTACCGCGCGCGTACGAGGCGTACCGAGCGGAGCCGCGCGCGTACGAGGCGTACCGAGCGGAGCCGCGCGCGTACGAGGCGTACCGAGCGGAGCCGCGCGCGTACGAGGCGTACCGAGCGGAGCCGCGCGCGTACGAGGCGTACCGAGCGGAGCCGCGCACGTACGAGGCGTACCGAGCGGAGCCGCGCGCGTACCGATCGGAGCCGCGCGCGTACGAGGCGTACCGATCGGAGCCGCGCGCGTACGAGGCGTACCGATCGGAGTCGCGCGCGTTCGAGGCGTACCGATCGGAGCCGCGCGCGTACGATGTGTACCGATAGGAGCAGCGCATGTACGAGGTGTAAGGAGCGGAGTCTTATCTATGGGATGTACGGAGCAGAGCCTTGTGTGTGGGGAGTCCTTTGTGTAGCTGTATAGCTGGGGGTATATGGGTGTATACAGGCTGTATGCACCCATATACCCCCAGTTTCGGTTGCAGAGCCCTTTGTGTACGCATTCCCTTCTTTGTACACTGTTGTAGAGCCCTGTGTGTATGGACCCACTCACCTGCATCCAAAGCACTGCCGGTTACTGACCGTGTGTACGTAGCCTTAAAGGGGCCCCGAAAAACCTGGATCCAACCCTGACAGGGATTCACCCCACCACCTTCATCTGCAGAGCCGCACTCCACATATAGGTTGAGCCCACCTACTAACCTCTATGAGCCACAGCGTGTAATGGCGTCCTGGCTTGCTGCTTCGTGCCTTGCTAAACTAGAACACGCCTCCTCAGAACACGCCCACAACACGTGACCGACATGACATCACACCGGGCAGGAGCCCATACAGTCTAGCATTTACCTCCACATATATGGCTGCTCTGTGCGCACAGGACCTGTGATGAGGTCACAGGAGGGGAGGAGTCAGGGGTCACATGATCAGGGGCCTCAGTGGATGTAACTCTTATTATAAAATATAAACAATACATCATAATAAATAATAAACTGTACAGAAATAAAACATAGCTAAAATAAGTAACAGAAACAAAAGAAACCAGCATCAAATAAACCAAAAAGTCCAGAGTCCTTGGTCCATTCAAAGCTATTGCAGCTCCTTTTCAAAGGACCCCCAACAGAAACATTACCCTTAACCCCTTAACGACCGCCGATACGCCTTTTCACGGCGGTCATTAAGGGTACTTAAACCACAGCGCCGTTAATTAGCGCTGTGGAAAAAGTGAATAGCGCCCCCCAGAGGCGCATTTTCTCCAGAGAACATGAATCAAGTCGGTTTTTACCGACCCCGATGTTGCGATCGCCGTTATTAACCCTATAACGGCGATCACAAAAAAAAAAAAATCTGATGTGCCATTTAATTTCTCCTCAGATGTCATCGGACATCAGAGGAGAGAAAAAAAGGGTCCCTGATCCCCCCTTGTGGCCGGGTGTAGCCGAGACCCCAGAGAACATAATCTGGGTCGGTATTAACCGACCCCGGTGTTGCGATCGCCGTTATAACAGTATAACGGCGACCGCAACAAAAGATAAATAAAAATGATTTCGCACATCAGAGGGGAGAGAATTAGGGTCCCGAGTACCCCAAATTCCCCCCCTGTACCTCCCGGTGTCCCCCGTCCTCCGGCAGGCCCCAGGATCCCGGCGTCTTCTTCCTGTAAAAAAAAATGGCGGGCGCATGCGCAGTGCGCCCGCCGATCTGCTTGGCGGCAGATTCAAAAAATTTTTCATTCATTCTCCTAAAAGTACATTTTGATCACTGTGATAAAATATCACAGTGATCAAAATAAAGAAAACAGTACATAACCCCCCCCTTTAACACCCCCTTAGTTAGAGACATATAATAAAAAATAGAAATTGAATTTATTTTCATTTTTCCGTTAGGGTTAGGGCTAGGGTTAGGGTTATAATTAGGGTTAGGGTTATAATTAGTGTTAGGGTTAGCATTAGAGTTAGGGTTATAATTAGGGTTATAATTAGGGTTAGAGTTAGCATTAGGGTTATAATTAGGGTTAGGGTTAGGCTGGGTTCATACTGCGTTATGTCTGTCCGTTAGACAGACTGCGTTACACCGTGGTATAATGCGGTGCATCGCAGTCCGTTAGCGCTGCCATTCACCCCCATTTGAGGGCGCATCGCGACGCATGCCGTAAAGTGACATGCGTTCACGACGTGCCATCATTCAGTGACGGAGCCTCGGATGCGGCCTGCAGCGTCTGGGCTCCGTCACCGCTAGCGCAGATGAATCATCTGCTGATTCCTCTGTGCTAGCGGGTATAGCATAACGCGATCGCGTTATGCTATACCGTTACCAGCCCGTCAACGCTATGTGTTGAACGGGCTGGTAAAACGCAAAATGAACCTAGCCTTAGGGTTAGGGTTACAATTAGGGTTAGGGTTACAATTAGCGTTAGGGTTACAATTAGGGTTGGAATTAGGGTTGGGATTTAGGTTAGGATTAGGGTCAGGGTTGGGATTAGGGTTAGGGGTGTGTTGGGGTTAGGGTTGGAGCTAGAATTGAGGGGTTTCTACTATTTAGGCACATCAGGGGGTCTCCAAACACGACGTGGTGTTCAAAAAGTCAAATGGCGCTCCCACCCTTCCGAGCCCTGCTGTGCGCCCAAACAGTGGTTTACCCCAACAAATGGGGTATCAGCGTACTCAGGACAAATTGCACACCAATTTTGGGGTTCTAATTTCTCCTGCTACCCTTGGGAAAATAAAAAATAGCTGGCTAAAAAAAATAATTTTTGAGGAAAAAATTTTTTTTTATTTTCACGTCTCTCGTTTATAAATTTCTGTGAAACACTTGGGGGTTCAAAGTGCTCACCACACATCTAGATAAGTTCCTTAAGGAGTCTAGTTTCCAAAATGGGGTCACTTGTGGGGGTTTCCACTGTTTAGACACATCAGGGGGTCTCCAAACACGACGTGGTGTTCAAAAAGTCAAATGGCGCTCCCTCCCTTCCAAGCCCTGCCGTGCGCCCAAACAGTGGTTTACCCCAACATATGGGGTATCAGCGTACTCCGGACAAATTGCACACCGATTTTGGGGTTCTAATTTCTCCTGTTACCCTTGGGAAAATAAAAAATAGCTGGCTAAAAAAATCATTTTTGAGGAAAAAAATGATTTTTTATTTTCATGGCTCTGTGTTTATAAATTTCTGTGAAGCACTTGGGGGTTCAAAGTGCTCACCACACATCTAGATAAGCTCCTTGGGGGGTCTAGTTTCCAAAATGGTGTCACTTGCAGGGGGTTTCTACTGTTTAGGTACATCAAGGGCTCTGCAAACACAACATGATGCCCGCAGAACATTCCATCAAAGTCTGCATTACAAAATGGCGCTCCTTCCCTTCCAAGCTATCCCATGCGCCCAAACAGTGGTTTCACTCCACATATGGGGTATCAGCATACTCAGGAAAAATTTCACAACAACTTTTGGGGTCCAATTTCTCCTGTTACCCTTGGGAAAATGAAAAAAATAGCAGGCTAAAGAATCATTTTTGAGGAAAAAAATGATTTTTT
>JARQOD010005495.1:0-47668 GCA_033576555.1 Oophaga sylvatica
GATATGGGAGCAGAACAGAGCTTACCACAGAGATATGAGAGCAGAACAGAGCTTACTACAGAGATATGGGAGCAAAATTGAGCATTGAGCTTACCCCAGAGATACGGGAGCAGAACCGAGCTTACTCCAGAGATATGGGAGCAGAACAGAGCTTACCACAGAGATATGAGAGCAGAACCGAGCTTACCACAGAGATATGGGAGCAAAACCGCGCTTACTCCAGAGATATGGGAGCAGAACAGAGCTTAGTACAGAGATGTGGGAGCAGAACAGAGCTTACTCCAGGGTTATGGGAGCAAAACCGAGCTTACTCCAGAGATGTGGGAGCAGAACAGAGTTTACTCCAGAGATATGGGAGCAGAACCGAGCTTACTCCAGAGATATGGGAGCAGAACCGAGCTAACCACAGAGATATGGGAGCATAACTGCGCTTACTCCAGAGATATAGGAGCAGATCCAAGCTTACCACAGAGATATGGGAGCATAACTGCGCTTACTCCAGAGATATGGGAGCAGAACTGAGCTTACTCCAGAGATATGGGAGCAGAACAGAGCTTACCACAGAGATATGAGAGCAGAACAGAGCTTACTACAGAAATATGAGAACAGAACAGAGCTTACTCCAGAGATACGGGAGCAGAGCAAAGCTTACTCCAGAGATATGGGAGCAGAACAGAGCTTACTCCAGAGATACGGGAGCAGAACAGAGCTTACTACAGAGATATGGGAGCAGAACAGAGCTTACTCCAGAGATATGGGAACAGAACAGAGCTTACTCTTGAGATATGGGAGCAGAGCCGTGCTTACTCCAGAGATATGGGAGCAGAACAGAGCTTAGTACAGAGATGCGGGAGCAGAACAGAGCTGACTGCAGAGATATAGGAGCAGAACCGAGCTTACCACAGAGATATGGGAGCAAAATCACACTTACTCCAGAGATATGGGAGCAGAACAGAGCTTACTCTAGAAATATGGGAGCAGAACCAAGCTTACTCCAGAAATATGGGGGCAGAACCAAGCTTACTACAGAGATATGAGAGCAGAACCGAGCTTACTACAGAGATATGGATCAGAACAGAGCTTACACCAGAGATATGGGAGCAGAACCAAGCTTACTACAGACATATGGGGGCAGAACATAGCTTACTATAGAGAAAGGGGAACAGAACAGAGCTTACTACATAGAGAGGGAACAGAACAGAGCTCACTACAGAGCTATAGGAGCAGAATCGAGCTTACCACAGAGATATGGGAGCAGAACTGAGCTTACTACAGAGATATGGAAGCAAAACGGAGCTTACTACAGAGATATAGGAGCAGAACCGAGCTTACCACAGAGCTAGAGCAGCAAAACCGAGCTTACTACAGAGATATGGGAGCAGAACCGAGCTTACAACAGAGATATGGGAGCAGAACAGAGCTTACTACAGAGATATGGGAGCAGAACCGAGCTTACTACAGAGATATGGGAGCAGAACAGCGCTTACTCCAGAGATATGGGAGCGGAACCACGCCTACTCCAGAGATATGGGAGCGGAACAGAGCTTAGTACAGATATGTGGGAGCAGAACAGCGCTGACTGCAGAGATATAGGAGCAGAACCGAGCTTACCACAGAGATATGGGAGCAAAACCGCGCTTACTCCAGAGATATGAGAGCAGAACAGAGCTTAGTACAGAGATGGTGGAGCAGAATAGAGCTTAATCCAGAGATATGGGAGCAAAACCGAGCTTACTCCAGGGATGTGGGAGCAGAACAGAGCTTACTCTAGAGATATGGGAGCAGAACAGAGCTTACTCCAGAGATGTGGGAGCAGAACCGAGCTTACTCCAGAGATATGGGAGCAGAACCTAGCTTACTCCAGAGATATGGGAGCAGAACAGAGCTTACTCCAGAGATATAGGAGCACAACCAAGCTTACCACAGAGATATGGGAGCATAACTGCGCTTACTCCAGACATATGGGAGCAAAATTGAGCATTGAGCTTACCCCAGAGATATGGGAGCAGAACCGAGCTTACTACAGAAATTTGGGAGCAGAACAGAGCTTACTCCAGAGATATGGGAGCAGAACAGAGCATACTACAGAGATATGGGAGCAGAACAGAGCTTACTACAGAGATATGGGAGCAGAACAGAGATTACTCCAGAGATACAGGAGCAGAGCAGAGCTTACTCCAGAGATATGGGAGCAGAACAGAGCTTACTCCAGAGATATGGGAGCAGAACAGAGCGTACTCCAGAGATTTGGGAGCAGAGCCGTGCTTACTGTTGAAAATGCTTAATTTCATATATTTTTCCAGGACTTGTTACCAGATGCGATACTTCTAAAGAAAATGTCACGTTTCTTATAAAAAAATTATAGTGGTTTATTGGACTGTTCATCAAAAAAACATCATTACAGGAAAACATAAAATGAGTGAAATAGTTACGTAGAGATTGTCCATTTGTCCATAGCAAAACTTGTACACATCTTTCCTTGGTGTCCTGAATGGTAAGAATGACATTCTGTCTCTGTCAGGAGCGTCTCAGAGAAACAACACGTGGTTACATGGCAGCTGGATGTTCATTCATCATAGTCCTTGTCAGAGTAAAGTGTCTGTAGAGAGAGCGAGCGAGCAAGAGCGCCCCCTCCCTTCGTGTAGCCATGATATATGTTCCTTAGATCACGTGGTCTCTATATATGGGGATGTCACTTTACCATACAGAAATAGCATGTGTAATGTCAGCTGAAATTCATGTGCTCAGTACAGAATTGAGTGTAGAATAAATTCATAACCAATAATTAATATTTAACAATTCCCCCTTTTGAGGGTGACAGACATTAATTGGAACCCTCAAAGTAGAGAAGTTCATCTTTAGGATAATCAGATCTTCTTTCTTCTTTTCTTCTTCTTTGGCAAAATAATTTAATTTCAATAATAATAATATCAGATTATTGTTATATGCACTCAATAACATAGTTATGTGAATTCATGTTATGGTAAGCCGTGATCAATATTCATATAAAATATGTCTTATACTTTCCTAAACCTAAATCGAAGCATCTCTGGTCCAGTCATCATCATCTGATGTCATCTGGTCTTCATGTTGACGTCTTGTTCTTGATTCTTTTAAAACACAGTCTTTATACGATAATTCCTTTGAAATAACATGTAGATATTGTGGAGGCCGTGTGTCATGTGTCCATCAAAGTCCATAAATTCAAATGTTGATAAGAAAACAAAGTCCATTGATGAAATGAAGCTTTAATATCAGATCAGTGTCACCTTTAAAGACCTGGACTTACATTGGCTCGCCTTGGATATTTCTGGAATCCTCCATGCCATCCGCAATGGTCTTGGAACAGGTGTGATGTCTTTGGTCAGCAAAGCAAGGGTTAAAATGACTCTTCCTTGCTAAAGATAGCACCATAACCAGTTCTTAGAAGTCCTAATACACAGGACTCATGTCAGGGTTGTAGCTTCCTGACAATTACCTTATTGTTCACCAGCTTTCATTGAAGCTTCATAGGTGATAGGAAACCACTGGAACATGATAAAAGCGTGATAACACAGTTCATATTAGCATCATAGGATCATCGTCCTCTGCCATTGTGGTTGTCAGTGGTGAATACTGCAGTTGTTGTCAGTCGTGAATACTGCAGTTGTTGTCAGTGATGAAATGAATTGTAATTGACACAGTCTATTATTACTCAGACATCATATAGCCTTTTTACCTTCTGGAACTTCGGCTTTTTCTTCTTGCAACTTTTTTAAATTTACTTGAATTTAGAAATATGAAAAGTCTTTATTAACGTAATTTCAATATCTTGCTTGAAGTCTTCATTCCCTATTCTATACCAAATCTGGTAATTTTCCTAACCTATAATATCACAGCGTACCATAGCAATCAGTAATATCCATAGAATTATTATCAGAATAGTAATATGGAATTCATGTTTGTGTAATAAAACAATCATAAATGATAATGCATTATTCTTCATGAGATAGAACATTTTTATGTTATTGGTGTAATTACCTTTTCAACCCATAGGTGTCAGTGTGTTTTTCATGTATCAAGTGTTTCCATCTTTATTACTAAAACTTTATTAATGGAATATATTTATTAGACCAATAATAGGTAAGAATGTATAGCCATGAACCAAAATGTGAATATGAATGAATGAATGAATGAAAGAATTATTTTATTTACTCAGAATTAAAACATTTCCTTTTAATGAACCGATATCTTCACTATATTTAATGAAGCAATATTCTCATACTAGACATTACTTTATTAAATATTGATGTTTCTTGATTGAGATAAAAAATAAAAATTAAGAATCAAAAATAGAGATAAAGGAAGAATAAAAATTAAAAAATGAAAAATAAGAATAAAAACAAAAATAAGAATAAAAATAAAAATAAGGCCTTTATATGTTTATGACAAATGCTGAGTAGTTATGTTGTCTGTAACACATACCCTTAATATTTCCATTATCTGGATGATTTCATATTTGTCATAACCTTGTGTTACCAAAATATTCATATTATGCAACTTTGCATGTAATCCCCTTCTTAGTGTAAAGAAATGACTCTTTATAATACTTAATGTTATTTCCTATAGTAGTTATACCATTGTACCTTTCTATATTCTTTAAAATGTGTGAAGAAGAGGTGTTGATGAAATGTGATGATGTATTCAAGATCAAAAACACATTTCCCCCTTAATACCAAAAAATATTATTTTGTGAAATAATTGATTTATCAAAACCAAAATGAAAAAAAAATAATTGTTTTATAAATTATATATGTAACTTCTGTTTTAGCTTTATACCATATATTTGTCTGAAGATGTGTACCATCTATGTAAACATTATAAATAACATTGAATATCATAAAATTATCTTTGGGAAAAAGAAAAAAAAATAATAATCTAAATGTAGATTTTCTTGATAAACCATTTTGATGTGTGATTATACTTATCTACTATTAACTAAAAAATAATAATTACTAAAGTAATATATGTTGAGTAGATAATATTCATTATGTATCTTAATATTCTAATAATTGAACTGATTTGTATTATTTCTCTTAAAAACAAGTTGTTGTTTTTCTCGCATACCATGAATTTTGAAACCTCTCCTTTCATACGTCACACATACACTTAGCTTATATTCACTCTTAGCAGCTGCTCATACACGCATCTGTCATCTGTCACTCAGACTGTGACACGGATAAGTTCACACCACAGATTTCTCATACAAAAAAATAGGAATACATGAAATATTAACCGAAATAATTGTATCCTAATTATCAATGCGCATTGTCAACTACTAAATTTAATATTTTAATATTTCTTTGAATATTCCCCAAATACACATAACAAACTTTGTAAACCATTCTGTAGATAAAAGGACTCATAAGAAAATTAGTTATGAGCTGTTTCTATTTTTGGTGCAAGGGTTTGCAACTGAAATTGAACCCTAGAACTTAAGAGGCCTAAAGAAAAATTCTTTGACTTGCAAAGGCTGAGCTCACTGAAGTTCTTTTCACTGAAGCTACAAACGCTTTAAGTTGCAACCACCGAAATAGGGTATATGGTAATTGCCTTATAATTAGAACAGTTTAAATGTCACATGTGTCACTGTCATGCAGTAAGAACATATTGCCATGCAAATAAATAACTTCAAAATGTTAGCAACACACAAAAACTAAATTTAGATTCAGTTAGTTATATATTATTTCCTTTTAAGTGTTAAATATATAAAAACATGCACTTATTACAAATTCCTGTGTAAATAAAGGAATAAATCCATGTAAGAGAATTTTTCCCGATTAAGTCCTACTTTGAAGTGAAAATTCTAAGGATAAATAAGAGATAAGGTTAATATCATATACAAATTTTTCCTAACTTTAATTTGGAGTTGGGCCTCTGAATTGTCTTCTATTTTTGGTGGCCTTTGTACATCCGTCCCTCGTACGTCATCTGCATCAGTTCTCAAGTCTCCTCCCATGTTCCCTCCTACATTAGTTCTCAAGTCTCCTCCCATGTTTCCTCCTACATCAGTTCTCAAGTCTCCTCCCATGTTTCCTCCTACATCAGTTCTCAAGTCTCCTCCCATGTTTCCTCCATCTTTTTTTACGTCATCAAAGACAAGGTCACCTTGAGTAGCCATTACAGAAACATGTCCCACATCTTGCTCAATTTCCTCTTTACAGTCAATATCGGGAACATCACTGGTATGATCTGACACTATTTTTACACAGTCATCTTTAGATTTCTCTAATACAAACTTGTGAAATACATGAACCAACTGTAAAATATTTTTCAATTTCTCTCTTTCTCTATTAAAGGACACCAGCTTAGATTCTAGCTTTAGATTTTCCATTTCACATTCTGCATATAAGCTGAGCCATAAAACTTCTAAATTAGACTGATCTACAGACATAAATTTCAGTCTACTTTGCTTAGAAAAAGAAGTAATGACATCCATGTTTCTTACCTTGAAATATCTCAGTGTAAGGTTCTGTGTACATGTTCCTGAAACTCAGTTTGTTCGTCAGCCATTTTACTTTCTGTCTTGCTGCAGCTATCTTGCCCTCAATCAAAATGGAGTTTCCAGCTTGCATGTTCCCGCCCTGATTCTCTCCTTTTGCTTCTTAAGCAGCCACAGCTGAGCAATCAGTGCTTCAGAATCTAGCCTGCAGTGAACCTGTGACCTGACTCCTGAAGCCTTGGACCTTGTACTCCAGCTATTCCTACTGAGGAACTCTGAAGCACTTGTGGACTCTGAACCCTGCTCTTTAAAAGACCCACGTTTGCATGGACTTACGGTAACAGAGAAGAAGATCCTGAACCTGTTGTGGAGAGTGATTGCTGAGCTTAGATTACTCTGGCCTGCTGTGTCTCCTGCTTCTGTGTCTGCAAACTGTGTGACTATTTTTGCCAACTTGTATGAAGTAATACAAGACTTTCTATATCAAACCTGTGTCTCATGTATTTTCATCGCACCCAAGCACAAGACGCTATATGAACTGTACTACATACATTACAAGATTCTGAAGCCAAACGTTAGTGTCTGCTGGGTCTGGAAAGGCTGTGTCTGCTGTAACTGTGGATATCGGATGTCCAGTTGTACTTTCTGTGATGACAGTGGTTGTGACTTCTCACAACCATTCCAGGTGAGCAATTCCCTTAAGTGTTTTTTTTTCTGCAGTGTTACCACAGGTAAACACTATTGTTTTTTTTTTCTTTTCTCTTTTTTGTCTGCTGTAACTGTGGATATCAGATGTCCGGTTGAACTTTCTGTGATGATAGTGGTTGTGACTTCTCACAACCATTCCAGGTGAGCAGTTCCCTTAATTTTTTTTTCTCTCTGCAGTGTTACCACAGGTAAACACTATTGTTTTTTTTTTTTTTCTCCTCTCCTCTTCTTCCAGTACTCCTGTCTTGAAAGATCTGGAAAATGGAGGCCCGCATAAAGGAACTTTGCGGAGTGACTGATAATATCCTTACAGATTTGCAGAATATAAAGACCCGTTTTTCAGGCCTGCAGGACCTCACTAATCACAATTTGCAGGTGTTTGGACAGACTGCCAAGGATTTGCGAGCCAGGATTGAGGTTCTGGAGGAGCGAGTCCAGGCTCCTGCCGTGGCCCCGAGTTCTGGGATTCCCAAGTTGCCCCCTTTTCGTTTTGGCGGTGAACGTGAGAAATTCAGGGGATTTATTAATCAATGCAATCTTTTTTTTTCTGCACATGCTTCACAATTTCCCACTGAACGATCTAAGGTGCTTACTATAATTATGTTGCTTACCAACAAGGCTTTGATGTGGGCAAACCCTCTGATTGAGACTGAGGATGATTGTTTGAATCACCTTGATGCTTTTATTTCAGCCATGGGGCAGGTGTTTGATGACCCCAATCGAGGTGCAACAGCTGAAGCAGCCATGTTAGCTTTGCGCCAAGGTAAGCACTCGGTAGCTGAATATGCCTTGGATTTCAGGAGATGGGCCCTTGATACCACCTGGGACAGTTCCGCCAAAAAATCTATTTTTCGAAAGGGGTTATCTCCACTGATTAAGGATGAACTTGCTCGTGCCGACCCTCCCACTGCGTTAGGTGACTTTATTAACTACTGCATCCGTATTGATACTCGTCTGACTGAACGCAGGCAAGAGAGATGGTTCGAAAGCAATCGCACTAACCTTTTCCTACCTTCCTCTCCAGCTAAGGAACCTTTGAGTAGGATTACACGGGAACCTGAACCTGAACCCATGCAGGTAGACTCTTTACAACGACGGGTTAGTGATGCACGCAAGGAACATCGTTTTAAGGAGAATCTATGTTTCTATTGTGGTAAGTCAGGGCACTTCATTATAAACTGCCCCAGCCGTTCTCGTAAGACTACTGCAGCACTCATTCATTGTGAGTGTTGCGAGAGGGGATCTGTCAGGTCCGAGCCTCAGGCTCCAGAGAGATCTGCAGCAACAGATCTTGATTTCTCGGACTTAAACTCCGTTACCTCTGAGGACGTTGACTGTGTAAACACTGCCATTTTTCAAGTTTCCTCAGCGGTGTCCCAGCTGAGTTGTAAGAAAAACAATTCTCATTCCTTTCTTTCCATCAAACTCTGGGTTGACTCAGCTTGGGTGTCTAGCTCTGCTATGATCGACTCAGGGCAAGTGGAAATTTTATGGATGTCTCCTTTGCTCTGAAACAGGGGATACGTTCAGTGAAGAAGGCTACTCCAGTACAGATGGAAACTGTGGATGGCTCCCTGCTGACCTCTGGACCAGTGGATCAGGAAACAGAGCCTTTGAGGGTTCTTATGGGTAAAGATCATCAAGAGAAACTGTCCTTTATGCTTATCTCTTCTCCCCACTTTCCCATTATTCTAGGGCTACCATGGCTGCAGGCTCAGAATCCTACCATTAACTGGGAGACCAAGGAATTACACTTTCCAGAGAAACAGATGAGTCCAAAAGTTTCAGCTTGCTCTGTTCCTAAAGGAACCATGTCAGTCCCTGAACTACCAGCTGTATACCAGGACTATGTGGATTTATGTGACAAGAAGAACGCTGACCAGCTTCCTCCTCACCGTCCATATGATTGTCCAATTGAATTATTGCCTGGAGCAGAGATACCTTTTGGTAAGATCTACACCCTGGCGGGGCCCGAGCTAAAGGCTTTAAAGGATTACATAGACGAAAATCTAGCCAAGGGCTTCATACGCCCCTCTTCATCTCCTGCAGGTGCACCCATCTTCTTTGTAAAGAAGAAAGATGGATCTCTGAGACCATGCGTAGACTATAGGGAACTCAATAAGGTTACTATTAGAAACCGTTATCCATTGCCTTTAATCCCTGAGTTATTGGAGAGAGTGCGACATGCCAAAATTTTCTCTAAACTAGATCTTCGTGGGGCCTATAACTTAGTCCGTATTAGACCTGGGGATGAATGGAAGACTGCATTCAGGTCACGCTATGGACACTTTGAATATCTAGTTATGCCTTTTGGTCTGAGTACCGCCCCAGCCACTTTCCAACACTTGGTGAATGACATCTTCAGGGATCTCCTAGATACATTCGTGGTAATTTATTTGGATGATATTCTAATTTTTTCTAACTCCACAGAGGAACATCATGGACATGTGAGAATGGTCTTGGAACGTCTAAGACAAAATCATCTTTACATCAAACTTGAAAAGTGTGAATTCCATAGGACCGAAATTCAATTTCTGGGTATGTACTGTCTACACAAGGAATTAGTATGGATGGAAGCAAAACCCAAGCCATCAAGGATTGGCCAAGTCCTAGAAATGTGAAGGAGGTACAGCGCTTCATCGGGTTTGCCAACTTCTATAGACGTTTCATTAGAAATTTCTCTGAGGTAGTGTCACCTATCACCCAACTTACCCGGAAAGAGTCTAGGTTCTCCTGGACTCCCCAAGCCCAGGAAGCATTTTCCCGTCTAAAAGATAAATTTACCACTGCACCTATCCTAGTACATCCCAACCCCAAGCTTGCCTTCATAATAGAGGTGGATGCTTCAGACTGTGCCGTTGGAGCTATACTCTCTCAGAGAACAGGTGAGAAGAATGTCTTGCATCCCTGTGCCTTCTTTTCCCAGCAGTTGTCTTCGGCTGAGAGGAACTACGATGTGGGCAATAGAGAGTTGTTGGCCATTATTGCCGCCTTCAAAGAATGGAGACACCTTCTTCAGGGAGCTGCACAGCAAATAGTCGTCCTGACAGACCATCGTAACCTTGAGTTTATCAGGTCGGCTAAGTGCCTGACTCCTCGCCAGGCTCGCTGGAATCTTTTCTTAAACCAATTTAATTTATCATTTCTTATAGACCAGGATCGCGCAATGGAAAGGCTGATGCACTCTCTAGGATTTACTCAGCAGAGACACGTCCAATTACTCCTCCTAAGACTATTCTTCCTGACTCTAGATTCCTAGGAGTAATTCATAATCAAGACCTACTTAAGGACATCAAGGAAGCATACCATGCGGATTCCTTTTTGGCACAACCCCCAAGGGACGTAAGTCTTGTCTTTAAGAATGGTGTGTGGATTCAGGGACAACGCCTGTATATTCCTGAAACAGTCAGATTGAGAGTATTGCAACTCATTCACGATTCCAAGATAGCTGGGCATAGAGGAATTCTAAAGACACAGGAATTTCTTTCTCGTTTCTTTTGGTGGCCCACTTGCAGGAAGGATGTTTTAAACTATGTCACTTCATGTGAAGTCTGTGCAAGATGCAAAACACCTCGCTCCTCACCAACTGGTCTGTTACAGCCTCTTCCCACCCCGTCCCACCCGTGGGGATCCATTTCTATGGACTTCATTGTGGAGTTACCAACCTCTCAAGGGAAGAACACCATTCTAGTGGTGGTTGACCGTCTAACAAAGGCAGCTCATTTTATCCCTTGTGTCGGCTTACCCACTGCAAAACAGACATCAGATTTGATGATTAAAGATGTGTTTCGCTTACATGGAGTACCGGATGAGGTTATTTCGGATCGAGGGGTGCAGTTCACTTCTAGGTTTTGGCAAAATTTCTGTGCAGCATTGGACATTAAAGTAAACCTTTCTTCTGCTTTTCATCCCCAGACTAATGGACAGACCGAACGAACCAATCAAACCCTGGAGCAGTATCTCCGCTGCTTTATCTGCCACCTACAGGATGATTGGGTGGATCTACTTCCATTAGCTGAGTTCTCTTATAACAACTCTCAGAGTGCCTCCACTAAGCAGTCTCCTTTTTACTCTAATCTAGGTTATCATCCTAACATTCTACCACGATTTCCCATAGAAACGCCTTTACCAGCAGTGGCTGAAAGAATCACGTCTTTACAGAAGAATATGGATCTTCTAAAGGAGAATCTGGAATCGGCTCAGGAAAGGTACAAGAAAGCAGCAGATAAATTTCGTAAACCTGCACCAGCTTTCAAGGTAGGAGACTTGGTCTGGCTGTCAACCAGAAATCTTAAGTTAAGGATTCCATCGTCTAAGTTGGGACATAAGTACATTGGACCCTATAAAATCAGTAAAATTATAAGTGCCGTTGCTTGTCGTCTTCAACTGCCCAGAACTATGAGAATCCACCCTGTCTTTCATGTATCCCTACTAAAGGCTGCGACACCCAATACGTTTCCTGGACGTTCTTCTCCTTGCCCTGACCCAGTGCTAGTCGATGGTCAGGAAGAATTTGTGGTGGAAAGGATTTTAGATTCCAGGTTGTATAGAAATCAGTTACAATATCTGATTAAATGGCAGGGCTACCCAGTGGAGGACAACTCATGGGAACCAGTCAATAACGTTAATGCTCCTCGCTTGCTCCGTCAGTTTCATCAGAGGTACCCACACAAGCCTGGTCTGAGGTCATCCGGAGGTTGTCCCTAAGGGGGGAGTAATGTAAGGTTCTGTGTACATGTTCCTGAAACTCAGTTTGTTCGTCAGCCATTTTACTTTCTGTCTTGCTGCAGCTATCTTGCCCTCAGTCAAAATGGAGTTTCCAGCTTGCATGTTCCCGCCCTGATTCTCTCCTTTTGCTTCTTAAGCAGCCACAGCTGAGCAATCAGTGCTTCAGAATCTAGCCTGCAGTGAACCTGTGACCTGACTCCTGAAGCCTTGGACCTTGTACTCCAGCTATTCCTACTGAGGAACTCTGAAGCACTTGTGGACTCTGAACCCTGCTCTTTAAAAGACCCACGTTTGCATGGACTTACGGTAACAGAGAAGAAGATCCTGAACCTGTTGTGGAGAGTGATTGCTGAGCTTAGATTACTCTGGCCTGCTGTGTCTCCTGCTTCTGTGTCTGCAAACTGTGTGACTATTTTTGCCAACTTGTATGAAGTAATACAAGACTTTCTATATCAAACCTGTGTCTCATGTATTTTCATCGCACCCAAGCACAAGACGCTATATGAACTGTACTACATACATTACACTCAGCTTGTAGGTCCTTTCTTGGACAATGGCCGATATGGGAGCAGAACAGAGCTTAGTACAGAGATGCGGGAGCAGAACAGAACTGACTGCAGAGATATAGGAGCAGAACCGATCTTCCCACAGAGATATGGGAGCAAAATCGCACTTACTCCAGAGATATGGTAGCAGAACAGAGCTTACTCCAGAAATATGGGAGCAGAACCAAGCTTACTCCAGAAATATGGGGGCAGAACCAAGCTTACTACAGAGATATGGGAGCAGAACCGAGCTTACTACAGCGATATAAATCAGAACAGAGCTTAATCCAGAGATATGGGAGCAGAACCAAGCTTACTACAGACATATGGGAGCAGAACATAGCTTACTACAGAGAGAGGGGAACAGAACAGAGCTTACTACATACATTATTGTAGATTGTAAGCTCTCACGAGCAGGGGCGACTTATTTTGCTTTAATTATTGTATTGTTAACGTTGTTGCTTATGACTTGTGTTTTGAAACTGTTAAACTGTAAAGCGCTGCGGAATATGATGGCGCTATATAAATAAAGATTATTATTATTATAGAGAGGGGAACAGAACAGAGCTCACTACAGAGCTATAGGAGCAGAATCGAGCTTACCACAGAGATATGGGAGCAGAACTGAGCTTACTACAGAGATATGGAAGCAGAATGGAGCTTACTACAGAGATATAGGAGCAGAACCGAGCTTACCACAGAGCTATAGCAGCAAAACCGAGCTTACTACAGAGATATGGGAGCAGAACCGAGCTTAGTACAGAGATGTGGGAGCAGAACAGAACTTACTCCAGGGATATGGGAGTAAAACCGAGCTTGCTTCAGAGATGTGGGAGCAGAACAGAGCTTACTCCAGAGATATGGGAGCAGAACCGAGCTTACTCCAGAGATATGGGAGCATAACTGCGCTTACTCCAGAGATATAGGAGCAGAACCAAGCTTACCACAGAGATATGGGAGCAGAACTGAGCTTACTACAGAGATATGGAAGCAGAATGGAGCTTACTACAGAGATATAGGAGCAGAACCGAGCTTACTACAGAGCTATAGCAGCAAAACCGAGCTTACTACAGAGATATGGGAGCAGAACCGAGCTTACTACAGAGAAATGGGAGCAGAACCGCACTTACTCCAGAGATATGGCAGCGGAACCACGCTTACTCCAGAGATATGGGAGCAGAACAGAGCTTAGTACAGAGATGTGTGAGCAGAACAGAGCTGACTGCAGAGATATAGGAGCAGAACCGAGCTTACCACAGAGATATGGGAGCAAAACCGCGCTTACTCCAGAGATATGGGAGTAGAACAGAGCTTAGTACAGAGATGTGGGAGCAGAACAGAGCTTACTCCAGGGATATGGGAGTAAAACCGAGCTTACTCCAGAGATGTGGGAGCAGAACAGAGCTTACTCCAGAGATATGGGAGCAGAACCGAGCTTACTCCAGAGATATGGGAGCAGAACCGAGCTAACCACAGAGATATGGGAGCATAACTGTGCTTACTCCAGAGATATAGGAGCAGAACCAAGCTTACCACAGAGATATGGGAGCATAACTGCGCTTACTCCAGAGATATGGGAGCAGAACTGAGCTTACCCCAGAGATATGGTATCAGAACAGAGCTTACCACAGAGATATGAGAGCAGAACAGAGCTTACTACAGAGATATGGGAGCAAAATTGAGCATTGAGCTTACCCCAGAGATACGGGAGCAGAACCGAGCTTACTCCAGAGATATGGGAGCAGAACAGAGCTTACTACAGAATATGGAGCAGAACAGAGCTTACTCCAGAGATATGGGAGCAGAACAGAGCTTACTACAGAGATATGGGAGCAGAACAGAGCTTACTCCAGAGATATGGGAGCAGAACAGAGCTTACTCCAGAGATATGGGAGCAGAACAGAGCTTACTCCAGAGATATGGGAGCAGAACAGAGCTTACTCCAGAGATATGGGAGCAGAGCCGTGCTTACTCCAGAGATATGGGAGCAGAACAGAGCTTAGTACAGAGATGCGGGAGCAGAACAGAGCTGACTGCAGAGATATAGGAGCAGAACCAAGCTTACCACAGAGATATGGGAGCAAAATCGCACTTACTCCAGAGATATGGGAGCAGAACAGAGCTTACTCCAGAAATATGAGAGCAGAACCAAGCTTACTCCAGAAATATGGGGGTAGAACCAAGCTTACTACAGAGATATGGGAGCAGAACCGAGCTTACTACAGAGATTAGGATCAGAACAGAGCTTACGCCAGAGATATGGGAGCAGAACCAAGCTTACTACAGATATATGGGGGCAGAACATAGCTTACTATAAAGAGAGAGGAACAGAACAGAGCTTACTACATAGAAGGGGAACAGAATAGAGCTCACTACAGAGCTATAGGACCAGAATCGAGCTTACCACAGAGATATGGGAGCAGAACTGAGCTTACTACAGAGATATGGAAGCAGAACGGAGCTTACTACAGAGATATAGGAGCAGAACCGAGCTTACGACAGAGCTATAGCAGCAAAACCGAGCTTACTACAGAGATATGGGAGCAGAACCGAGCTTACAACAGAGATATGGGAGCAGAACAGAGCTTACTACAGAGATATGGGAGCAGGACGCGCTTACTCCAGAGATATGGGAGCGGAACCACGCCTACTCCAGAGATATGGGAGCGGAACAGAGCTAAGTACAGAGATGTGGGAGCAGAACAGCGCTGACTGCAGAGATATAGGAGCAGAACCGAGCTTACCACAGAGATATGGGAGCAAAACCGCGCTTACTCCAGAGATATGGGAGCAGAACAGAGCTTAGTACAGAGATGTGGGAGCAGAACAGAGCTTACTCCAGAGATATGGGAGCAGAACCGAGCTTACTCCAGAGATATGGGAGCAGAACAGAGCACTCTCCAGAGATATAGGAGCAGAACCGAGCTAACCACAGAGATATGGGAGCAGAGCCGTGCTTACTCCAGAGATATGGGAGCAGAACAGAGCTTAGTACAGAGATGCGGGAGCAGAACAGAGCTGACTGCAGAGATATAGGAGCAGAACCAAGCTTACCACAGAGATATGGGAGCAAAATCGCACTTACTCCAGAGATATGGGAGCAGAACAGAGCTTACTCCAGAAATATGAGAGCAGAACCAAGCTTACTCCAGAAATATGGGGGTAGAACCAAGCTTACTACAGAGATATGGGAGCAGAACCGAGCTTACTACAGAGATATGGATCAGAACAGAGCTTACGCCAGAGATATGGGAGCAGAACCAAGCTTACTACAGATATATGGGGGCAGAACATAGCTTACTATAAAGAGAGAGGAACAGAACAGAGCTTACTACATAGAGAGGGGAACAGAATAGAGCTCACTACAGAGCTATAGGACCAGAATCGAGCTTACCACAGAGATATGGGAGCAGAACTGAGCTTACTACAGAGATATGGAAGCAGAACGGAGCTTACTACAGAGATATAGGAGCAGAACCGAGCTTACGACAGAGCTATAGCAGCAAAAACCGAGCTTACTACAGAGATATGGGAGCAGAACCGAGCTTACAACAGAGATATGGGAGCAGAACAGAGCTTACTACAGAGATATGGGAGCAGGACCGCGCTTACTCCAGAGATATGGGAGCGGAACCACGCCTACTCCAGAGATATGGGAGCGGAACAGAGCTAAGTACAGAGATGTGGGAGCAGAACAGCGCTGACTGCAGAGATATAGGAGCAGAAACCGAGCTTACCACAGAGATATGGGAGCAAAACCGCGCTTACTCCAGAGATATGGGAGCAGAACAGAGCTTAGTACAGAGATGTGGGAGCAGAACAGAGCTTACTCCAGAGATATGGGAGCAGAACCGAGCTTACTCCAGAGATATGGGAGCAGAACAGAGCACTCTCCAGAGATATAGGAGCAGAACCGAGCTAACCACAGAGATATGGGAGCATAACTGAGCTTACTCCAGAGATATGGGAGCAGAACTGAGCTTACTCTAGAGATATGGGAGCAGAACAGAGCTTACCACAGAGATATGGGAGCAGAACAGAGCTTACTCCAGAGATATGGGAGCAAAACTGAGCTTACTCCAGAGATATGGGAGCAGAACCGAGCTTACTCCAGAGATATGGGAACAGAACCGAGCTTACTCCAGAGATATGGGAGCAGAACAGAGCTTACTACAGAAATATGGGAGCAGAACAGAGCTTACTACAGAGATATGGGAGCAGAACAGAGCTTACTCCAGAGATATGGGAGCAGAACCAAGCTTACTACAGAGATATGGGAGCAGAACCGAGCTTACTACAGAGATATGGATCAGAACAGAGCTTACTCCAGAGATAATGGAGCAGAACCAAGCTTACTACAGAGAAATGGGAGCAGAACATAGCTTACTACAGAGATATGGGAGCAGAACTGAGCTTACTACATACAGAGGGGAACAGAACAGAGCTCACTACAGAGTATAGGAGCAAAACTGAGCTTACCACAGAGATATGGGAGAAGAACTGAGCTTACTACAGAGATATGGGAGCAGAACGGAGCTTACTATAGAGCTATGGGAGCAGAACCGATCTTTCTACAGACCTATGAAAGCAGAACAGCTTACTACAGAAATATGGGAGCAGAACCGAGCTTACTACAGAGATATGGGAGCAGAACGGAGCTTACTACAGAGATATGGGAGCAGAACCGAGCTTACCACCGAGATATAGCAGCAGATCTGAGCTTACTACAGAGATAGGGGAGCAGAACGGAGCTTACTATAGAGCTATGGGAGCAGAACCGATCTTTCTACAGACCTATGAAAGCAGAACAGCTTACTACAGAAATATGGGAGCAGAACCGAGCTTACTACAGAGATATGGGAGCAGAACGGAGCTTACTACAGAGATATGGGAGCAGAACCGAGCTTACCACCGAGATATAGCAGCAGATCTGAGCTTACTACAGAGATAGGGGAGCAGAACGGAGCTTACTATAGAGCTATGGGAGCAGAACCGATCTTTCTACAGACCTATGAAAGCAGAACAGCTTACTACAGAAATATGGGAGCAGAACCGAGCTTACTACAGAGATAGGGGAGCAGAACCGAGCTTACTACAGAGATTTGGGAGTAGAACCGAGTTTACTGCAGAGACACACAGTACGTCAGGGGCATTGCTAGAGTCCTTAAAGATCAAGGGCACAAGCCCAAAGTGCATGTCTCCCCATATGACCAACCTGTAGACATTATACACTGGAGCTCTGTATATAGTGTCAGTGTACAGGTAATACAGTGATCACAAGTGATATACACAGGAACTCTGTATATAGTGTATAGTGTACAGATAATACAGTGATCACCAGTGACATTATACAGTCATGGCCAAAAGTTTTGAGAATGACACAAATATTAATTTTTACAAAGTCTACTGCTTCACTTTTTCTAATGGAAATTTGCATATACTCCAGAATGTTATAAAGAGTGATCAGCTTAACAGCAATTACTTGCAAAGTCAATTGCAAATTACTTTATCCCAAACACATTTACACATTGCAGTCCTGCCTTAAAAGGACCAGCTAACCTCTTTTCAGTGATTGCTCCATTAACACAGGTGTGGGTGTTGATGAGGACATGGCTGGAGATCAATCTGTCATGATTAAGTAAGAATGACACCACTGGACACTTTAAAAGGAGGCTGGTGCTTGGCATCATTGTTTCTCTTCTGTTAACCATGGTTATTTCTAAAGAAACACGTGCAGTCATCATTGCAATGCACAAAAATGGCCTAACAGGGAAGAGTATCGCAGCTAGAAAGATTGCACCTCAGTCAACAATCTATCGCATCATCAAGAACTTCAAGGAGAGAGGTTCCATTGTTGCCAAAAAGGCTCCAGGGCGCCCAAGAAAGACCAGCAAGCGCCAGGACTGTCTCTTAAAAGTGTTTCAGCTGCGGGATCGGGCTACCAGCAGTGCAGAGCTTGCTCAGGAATGGCAGCAGGCAGGTGTGAGTGCATCTGCACACACTGTGAGGCGGAGACTCTTGGAGCAAGGCCTGGTCTCAAGGAGGGCAGCAAAGAAGCCACTTCTCTCCAGAAAAAACATCATGGACAGACTGATATTCTGCAAAAGGTACAGGCAGTGGACTGCTGAGGACTGGGGTAAAGTTATTTTCTCTGATGAATCCCCTTTTCGATTGTTTGGGACATCAGGAAAACGCCTCATTCGGAGAAGACAAGGTGAGCGCTACCACCAGTCTTGTCCCATGCCAACTGTTAAGCATCCTGAAACCATTCATGTGTGGGGTTGCTTCTCAGCCAAGGGAATTGGCTCTCTCACAGTCTTGCCTAAAAACACAGCATGAATAAAGAATGGTACCAGAATGTCCTCCAAGAGCAACTTCTCCCAGCCCTCCAAGAGCAGTCTGGCGATCAACAATGCCTTTTCCAGCATGATGGAGCACCTTGCCATAAAGCAAAGGTGATAACTAAATGGCTCAGGGAACAAAACATAGAGATTTTGGGTCCATGGCCTGGAAACTCCCCAGATCTTAATCCCATTGAGAACTTGTGGTCAATCATCAAGAGACGGGTGGACAAACAAAAACCTAAAAATTCTGACAAAATGAAAGCATTGATTGTGCAAGAATGGACTGCTATCAGTCAGGATTTGGTCCAGAAGTTGATTGAGAGCATGCCAGGGAGATTTGCAGAGGTCCTGAAGAAGAAGGGTCAACACTGCAAATATTGACTTGCTGCATTAACTCATTCTAAAGGTACTGCCACACTAAACAATCCCGCTAGCGATCACGATAACGACGCATACTAATGCGATCGCTAGCGGGATTGTTTCTATATCGCTAAATGCGGCCACATTTAGCGATATAGTTAACGACGCTATCGCCGTTAGCGATCTTCTTAACGACTTTAGCGGTACAAAAGTACCGCTAAATCGCTAAGAAAAGGTGCCACACAGCGATTAGATACTTACCCAGCGGGAGCGCCAGCGATGAAATAGGGTCCGGAACGATTCCAGCGACGAGCGAGATCACAGCAGGAAGCTCGTCGCTGGAAGCTGCCGCACTGAACAATATCGCTAACGGGATCGCTAAATAGTGACGTTTTTTAGCGATCCCGTTAGCGATATTGTTTAGTGTGGCATACCCTTAACTGTCAATATAAGCTTTTGTTACTCATATGTTTGCAATTATTATATTTCTGTCTGTGATAAAAACATCTGTCAAACACACATAAAAACCAGAGGGCAGCAGATCATGTGAAAATATAATATTTGTGTCATTCTCAAAACTTTTGGCCATGACTGTACACAGGAGCTCTGTATATAGTGTCAGTGTACAGGTAATACAGTGATCACCAGTGACATTATACACAGGAGCTCTGTATATGTCAGTGTATAGGTAATACAGTGATCACCAGTGACATTATATACAGGAGCTCTGTATATAGTGTAGAGTGAACAGGCAATAGAGTGTATAGTGTCAGTGTACACACTGACTCACCAGTGATGTCTCTAGCTGAAGTCCCTCATCTTTGCTTTTCTTTCTCATGCAGCGCAGACCATCATCATTTCTTCCATCCAGGACTCGTCTCAGCATAAAATAACACAGTTACCTAGAGCACTGCTTCCAGAGCACATTCCCCCCCCTTTTTCACTTTCTTCTACACTACACATCTGAATACAGATGTGCACCCACCATTAATATATAATTGGTTATTATGCAATCCACCATTCCAAATATAAATTACAATTCACCACTGCACCCCCACCAACTATAAATAGCTATTTTCCCCACCTAATAAATAAATACATTAATTAGCCCCTGTACTCTTCCCCAATTCATTACCAGCCACTGTATCCTCAACGTCCCCCACTCTCTGCCTCCCGCTCCCCCGAGTCATTATAGATACATGCCCCTTCCGCCCCAATTCATTGTCATGTCTTCTCTCTCTTCCACCCCCACCCTTAATTTATTATCGACTGTTTTCCCCCCACATTCAGTACATCATTTACTCCCACCACTGTGAAAATTCATAATTATTTGCTCTCCCCCAGGTCCACATTTGCTCTTCCCTTCCCCTTCCTTCAATTCAATTGCTATCCCCGTCCCTCACTTCATCATTTGCTGTCCCCCATTCTCCCCCCACTTCATCATGTGCAGTCCCCTTTCGTTCATGTGCAGTCCCCTGTCCCCTCCCTCACATCATTTTCAGCACCCCTCTATCATTTGTAGCACCCCCTCCATCATTTGTAGCACCCATTCCATCATTTCCAGCCCCCTTTATCATTTGTAGCACCCCTCCATCATTTGCAGCACCCCCTCCATCATTTGCAGCCTCTCCTCCATCATTGGCAGCCCCCTTCATCATTTGCAGCATCCCCCTCCATCACTGGCAGCACCCCCCTCCATCATTGACAGCCCCCCTTTCATCCTTTGCAGTCCCCCTCCATCATTGGCATCATTTGCAGCCCCCCCCATCTTGGCAGCCCTCCATCATTTTCAGCCCATCCTCATGCACTCCCTTCATTATTTGAACCCCCCTTCACATTTGCAGCCCCCCTCCATCATTGGCAGCCCCCTCCATCATTTGCAGCCCTCCCTCCATCACTGCAGCACCCCTCCATCATGGCAGTCCCCCTCCATCATTGGCAGCCCCCTCCATCATTGGCAGCCCCCCTTTATCATTGGCAGCCCCGCTGTCATCATTTTCAGCCCCCTCCATCATTTACAGCCCTGCTGTCATCATTTGCAGCCCCCCTCACCCATTTAATTCATTTTATAAAGAAAAAAAAAACGTTTTTCATACTTACCTCACAAGCGATCCCCAGCAGGCGCAGCTCCTCTTCTTGTCATGGTAGAGGCTGTACCTGGAAGGAGCCCGTACCTTGTATCATTTTCAGCAGTGAAGCAGCTATAATGTATGGGCTGCTGAGAGGACCTGCCGGGAGCCCATACAGTCTAGCACATTCACTGCTGAGACAGCTAGATTGTATGGGCTGTAGTCAGGACCTGCCGGGAGCCCATACATTCTAGCTACAACCAAGCAGGAGCTGCGCAGCCGGCCAACTAGGTGCACACAGCTCAGAGAAATCTCCCGGCCCCAGCGCGCCTGAGGGTGCGGCCCAGGAGGCAATTGCCACCCTGCCACCCGGCTCAGCCTGCCCCTGACCGTGCCAGCAATTATTTGCCGAGCCACATTGGGCTCATACAGGACTGTGGCTCGTACCCTTGTCAGACATTACAGCAGGGACCAGTGAATGCTTCAGTCCCAGAGCATCCGTACAGCGTAGGCCTACGCCCAAGCAACGCCACTGCCACTGCTGACAGAGACTGTGAGGAGAGTCATGCAGGGGCCACGTCGGGCTCAGACAGTAGCATGGCCCACGCTCCTCCGGCCACATCAGTATATGGACCAGGGCTCAGTGGAAGGTACCAGAGACAGACCACTGCCGCCAGAAGATGGGTCATTGAAGCCCACAGGACCTTCCTGGAAAAGATACCATGCCAGCTGTTGTCGGCGCTATTCATTTCATGGACTTAGGAATCATTGACTCTTGTCAAAACTGCCTTTACGTGAACCGTTATTCTTTACCTCACCATACCCTTTGCCATTCATACTGTTTATCCCTTGTTCAACCCTCTACCTCCCTGCGTGGAGTATTCCCCTGTAAATAAACCTGTTAACCCTTGCTCTGCCTCCCGTCCGTCACTGCATCCTGCGTTCCTGCTAGAACCGTACACTTGGCGTAGTCGGCAGGATGCAGTCTACGGGTGCAGAGGTGGCAGACCAAGCGGTCAGGGGTTCCCCAAGGACCAGTTTTTCCCTGGGGGCTATGTTGAAAAATCTTCCCAAGTTTACGGGGCGTAACACCAAGTTATGGACCTGGGCTGAACGCATGAGGGGAATAATGAGAATACACCCCATGACCCCTGATTAGAAGCTGAGGTAGCCATGATGGCTTTAGATGGAGAAGCTAGAGATTCCGTCATGTTACGACCCCCCAGGAACAGAGACACCTTAAATAAGGTGCTCTAAATCCTAGAAGAGACTTATGGGGACCTCATGGACGTAGGGGAGTTAAGGTCCCGTTTATTTAGACGTATGCAAAGGGAGGGGGAGACAGTGACACAGTACATGAATGCCCTCCAGGAGATCCATACTGCTATCTTTAGAAAAGACAGCATAGGCATAGGGTCGACTGATGTAATGCTGCACGACCAGTGAGTGACCGGCCTTAGAGAAACACTGCTTAGACAAGCTTTGAGTCATCGCATTGAGCTAATCCGCACATGACTTTTGCAAATATTGCGGCAGAAGCGCGTAAAAGGGAGCAGGAGCAGGGGGCTGCAGCCTCGACAGGGATGGTCCGGTGCTGTGAGGTATCCACCCCAAACGAGGAAGCGCCGAAGTGGTCCCGCGACTTACGGCAGGGAATAAGAAGAATTTGGGAAGTCAAGAGCCTGAAGGAAGCCCTTGCTGCTGTCTAGGAGTCAAGCATCCTACCGCCAGGAAACTCACAGCGAAAAGTGAAAGTATTAGGAGAGGTGTGGAGCATGAAAGAAGTTTCAGTGGCAGCTCCAGAATTTAACCCCGTATGTGGGGTGGAGAGCGAATGCAGAGGGGGTATGTTTCCCGGAGAGGACGGTGATCCAGACCGAAACACCCACCAGACAGGCCCAGACGTGGGTGTTGGACGTGTGGAAGAATGGGACACCTGTCCAGAAGTTGCCCTACCCGCGACAGACGACTAAGAAGATCTGCTCATCCCTCCGAAGGTCCTGGTAATTGGAGAGTACGCTGCCCCTGGGAGAAATGGTACGGTGAGAAGACAGGAGCCGCACCTAGAGCCTGACAGAGCCACGACATCGGATGGCGAGAAGAAATGGGGAAGGTGTTGACTGTCAATGGTGAGATGTCTGCATTGATCAGGCGCGTGGAGGCAAGTCCAGCTTGAATCCAAAGGTTCCATCTGTGAGACTCAGCCCGAAGAAGAGAAAAAGTCAAACATCCCTGAAACGCCCATGGTTCCCGATTGTGAGAAGGAAGAACCACTTATCTCGTCTTCTGAAGTGGAAAGTTTGCCGCCTGCCTGCCCAAGGGATCCTAACCAAATGGAGGAGATACGAAGTGCATCTGAGACGATTCCTCCTGCAGCTGTGGAGAATGAAATAGAAGAATTTCTTGATCCGCCATGTGTTGATTCGGAAGATGAACAGGTCTCAGAGACTGCTGCTCCAGGGAACCCGGATGGACTCCCGTTCTTTACCACTCAACCTGAAGTTTGGAGTAGCCCTAATGAGCCTTACTGGCAGAATGTGGTGCAAGGGAGGCAGGAGTGGATACAGAAATTGTGGGCATCTGTCCCCCCTCAGAAGAGCATAGTGAAGTACAAAGAGTCCTCGCCCGTGGAATGGCAAGCTAAAAGGAGAAAGGAATGTAGGGGGACGAAGAGGCAGCGGGTACCTGCGTTCCGGGTCCGGAACTTGAGAGGCTGCATCCACTGTTCCTGGGGGGAAGCTTTAAGGAGGCAGACCTTCCTCTGCAGCCGGGGGGAAGCATTAGTGAGCCGGACGCATCTTTGATCTGGTGAGTCGGGAACCCTCGGAGGTAAAGCGAGCACAGCCGCAGCGATATAAAAGAGCAGAGCGCGTGCAGCGGAGGAGTTTTGCGCCAATCCAGGGCAGCGTGCAGGAGAGCAGTGAGCGGCACGCCCAGCTTCCCCATCCCCCTCCAGAGAGTATCGGCACTGCAGCGGGGCCCACCATCCACAGAGGGACCGCTGCCAGGAGAGAGGCTGAGAGTGCGGTGACAGCCCAAAGAGTGAGGGGCTGCAGTGCTTAGAAAAGCTGTGTGAGCAACAGCAGCCAGGTGGAGAAGTGACCCGCCCTGAGAGCACCAGCAGAGTGCAAGCCAGTGCCCGTCGTCGCCTGCCGTCAACAGCAGAGACCAGAGGGAAAGAGACGTGCAGTGTAAGCCCGGGGACTGCCAGAAAGCAAGGCGCAGAACGCTCCGTGTCCGTGAGTACAATACCCGTGGCCATGCGTGTGATCGTGCAGAGATGACCCGCGGCCACGCATGTGATCGTGCAGAGGTGACCCGCGACCATGCATGTGATCGTGCAGAGGTGACCCGCGACCATGCATGTGATCGTGCAGAGGTGACCCGCGGCCATGCGTATGATCGTGCAGAGGTGACCCGCGGCCCCTCGTGTGATAGTGCAGAGGTGACCTGGCATCTCCTGTATAATTATATATGCACAGCTAGTATAACCTGGGCATCTCCTGTATATAATTATATATGTACAGTTGGTATAACCTGGGCATCTCCTGTATAATTATATATGTACAGCTGGTATAACCTGGGCATCTCCTGTATATAATTATATATGTACAGCCAGTATAACCTGGGCATCTCCTGTATAATTATGTACAGCTCTGGCAAAAATTAAGAGATCACTGCAAAGTTTTATAAAAATCAGCTTCTCTACATGTCTGACAACCATTCCATTCCAGTGTCAGTTGAATTCCAACCAGAGTACACCTCATTCTACTTAATGTGCTTCTGATTAGGTGATCACCTGAACCAAATCTTATTTAACAAAGGAAAGTATATAAAACACTGCTGTGGTGTTTACAATCCTCTTGCAATAGGACAAGCTGGATGGCAAAACAACTGCTAGTAATATCCCAAAAGTAGTAGGAATGGAAAAATAACATTTAACCATGCCAAAGGAGTTGAAAAGAAAAGTCTTGAGTGAGGAAAAGAAGGGCTCAATTCTGGCTTTACTAGCAGAGGGATACAGCGAGTGTCATGTTGCCTCCATCCTTAAAATTTCTAAGACGGTAGTCTGTTGTGAATGTTTTAGAAATTAATTCTGAGCAGAAGCTCCCTTTGGTGGTTACAAACAGTACTGAGCCATTCAATGAGGATTGGCAATCAGGAATCACGGACTGGCTGGATATAAGGGAGGTTCCCTCCCATCATGGTTGCCGGTGATCAATTGTTCTTGTCTCAACGTTGTTTCCTGGTTCACTTGGAAGCTTGCTGAGTCTTGTCTCTTCTCCTGCTCTCAGATAAGATATTTTCTGTTTTTTGTTTTTGTGCTTGCCATTTGCATATTTCTCTGCATTTCTGTGAGGTTGGCCAGGTTCCCCTCCCCGGGGGGCTTGGGCTCCTCTCGGTTCCTCTGGAGCCACTGGTGTTTGTTCATTTGCCTTTTCCAGTTTTTTCAGTGGCTGCGGCTTAGTTTTGTTACACCAGAGAACTAATTTAGGTGGTAGAGGTCGTGTGATCTCAGGTGTTTTTGAAATTAGTAGCGTTGGCTTTTTTTAGGGTTATTTTGGATTGCAGTAAGTATCCTTCCTATCCTTTTCTTTCTAGGCAGATTGGGCCCCAGCGTTTGCTCATACTATTTTCTGTCTGTGTCTGTATTACCTCTTGTCTAACCGCCATTACATGTTTGGGGGCTTCCTATGTTCTTTGGGGATCTGCTCTGGGGCAGATAGCTTTCCTCTTTCTATCTTTAGGTGTAGTTAACCTCTCAGGCTGTGACGAGGCGTCTAGGACCAACGTAGGAATGCTCCACGGCTGCCTTTAGTTGTGGTGGTTAGTCAGGGTACTGCAATCCAGTAGATTCCAACCTCTCTGGTGTATTGCCATTTTTGCCTGCTCTCCTCAGCTACCAAAACATAACTGTATCACCGGCCCAAACTGAAAATTATATGGTACTCACAGAAGGGAAAAAATAGTGTGGAAAGAAAAAAGGTTGTCAGAGTTGTCAGAGATTTTTTTTTCTGTTTGTTGCATTTTTTCCCTCTTTTTCTCTGGGTGCTGAGGAGGATTTTTTTTTTTTCTAAATGGAGTTTGCACAGTTGTCTGGCCGTGTGGATCAGCTTGCCACTGAGGTTTGGAGTATTGCTACCTATCTTGCTAGGTTGCCAGTTGTGGACCCCAGGATCCCCATGCCAGATTTGTTTTTGGGGGATCGAGCTAAATTTCTGAATTTCTAAAATAACTGTAAGTTGTTTTTTGCCTTAAAACCTAAGTCCTCGGGAACGCAGCACAGCAGGTTCAAATTGTCATCTCTCTCCTGCGCGGCGATCCTCAGGATTGGGCTTTTTCCCTGACACCTGGGGACCCTGTTTTGAGTAATGTTGATGCATTTTTTCTGGCTCTGGGGTTATTGTACGATGAACCTAATGTCACTGATCAAGTTGAAAAAACCTTGTTGGCATTAAATCAGGGTGTAAGGTTCTTTGTCTCTGTTGACATGTTCCTTGAAACTCAGTTTTCCGTCGTCCATTTTGCTTTCTGTCTTTCTGCAGCTCTTGCCCTCAGTTAATATGGAGTTCCAGTTTTCATGTTCCCGCCCTGATTCTTCCCTCTTGCTTCTTAAGCAGCCTCAGCTGAACAATCAGTGCTCCTGAATCAAGCCTCAGTCAGTCTGTGACCTGACTCCTGGAAACCTTGAACTTGTACTCCAGCTATTCCCTACTGAGGAACCTTTGAACACTTTTGGACTCTGGAAACCTGCTGTTTGGTGAATCCATGTTTGCAGAGGAATTACGGTACAGAGAAGAGATCCTGAACCTGCTTTGGAGATTTATTGTAGTGCTTGAAATTACTCTGGCCTGCTGTGTCTCCTGACTCTGTTCCTGCAAACTGTGTGAACTTTTCAGCATGCTTGTATGAAGTAATACAAGTCATTTCATTTCAACCTATGTCTCCTGTGTTTTCCTCGCACCCAAGCACAAGACGCTATAGGAACTGTACACTATACATGACAAGATTCAGGAGCCAATGTTTAGTGTCTGCTGGGTCTGGGAAAGCCGTGTCTGCTGTGACTGTGGATATCAGATGTCCGTTTAAATACCTTATGTGATGACAGTGGTTGTGACTTCTCACAACCATTCCAGGTGAGCGCATTCCCTTAAAATTTTACTCTGCAGTGTTACCACAGGTAAACACTATTGTTTTTTTTTTTTTTTCCTTTCCTCTTCTCCTTCCAGCACTTCTGCCTTAAAAGATCTGGAAGATGGAGGCCCGCATAAAGGAACTTTGCGGAGTGACTGATACAATCCTTTCAGATGTACAGACTTTAAAAACCCGTTTTGCAAGCCTACAGGACCTCACTAATCATAATTTGCAAGTGTTTGGACAGACTACCCAGGAATTGCGAGCCAGGATTGAGGCTCTAGAGGAACGAGCCCAGGCTCCTGCCATAACCCCGAGTTCTGGGATCCCCAAATTACCTCCTTTTCGTTTTGGCGGTGAACGTGAGAAATTCAGGGGATTTATTAATCAATGCAATTTATTTTTCTCTGCACATGCTTCACGATTTCCCACTGAACGATCCAAAGTGCTTACTATAATCATGTTGCTTACCAATAAGGCTTTGATGTGGGCAAACCCTCTGATTGAGACTGAGGATGATTGTTTGAATCACCTTGATGCTTTTATTTCAGCCATGGGGCAGGTGTTTGATGACCCCAATCGAGGTGCAACAGCTGAAGCAGCCATGTTAACTTTGCGCCAAGGTAAGCGTTCAGTAGCCGAATATGCCCTGGATTTCAGGAGATGGGCTCTTGATACCACTTGGGACACTTCCGCTAAGAAATCTATTTTTCGGAAAGGGTTGTCTCCACTGATTAAGGATGAACTTGCTCGTGCCGACCCTCCCACTGCGTTAGGTGACTTTATTAACTATTGTATTCGTATTGATGCTCGTCTGACTGAGCGCAGACAAGAGAGATGGTTCGAAAATAATCGCACTAACCTTTTACTACCTCCCTCCTCAGCTAAGGAACCTTTGAGTAGGATCACAAGGGAACCAGAACCTGAACCCATGCAGGTGGACTCTTTACAAAGACGGGTTAGTGATGCACGCAAAGAACATCGTATAAAGGAAAATCTATGTTTCTACTGTGGTAAGTCAGGGCACTTCATTATAAACTGCCCCAGCCGTTCTCGTAAGACTACTGCAGCAGTCATTCACTGTGAGTGTTGCGAGAGGAGCTCTGTCATGTCCGAGCCTCAGGCTCCAGAGAGATCTGCGGCAAGAGATCTTGATTTCTCGGACTTAAACTCTGTTAGTTCTGGGGACGATGACGGTATAAACGCTGCAATTTTTCAAGTTTCCTCAGCGATGTCCCAGCTGAGTTGTAAAAGAAACAATTCTCATTGCTTCCTTTCCATCAAACTCTGGGTTGACTCAGTCTGGGTGTCTAGCTCTGCTATGATCGACTCAGGAGCAAGTGGAAATTTTATGGATATCTCCTTTGCTCTGAAACAGGGGATACGTTCAGTGAAGAAGGCTACTCCAGTACAGATGGAGACTGTGGATGTCTCTCTACTGACTTCTGGACCAGTGGATCAAGAAACAGAGCCTTTGAGGGTCCTTATGGGTAAAGATCATCAGGAGAAAATGTCTTTTATGCTTATCTCTTCTCCCCACTTTCCCCTTATTCTAGGGCTACCATGGCTGCAGGCGCAGAATCCTACGATTAACTGGGAGACCAAGGAATTACACTTTCCGGAGAAACAGATGAGTCAAGGAGTTTCAGCTTGCTCTGTTCCTAAAGGAACCATGTCAGTCCCTGAACTACCAGCTGTATACCAGGACTATGTGGATTTATGTGACAAGAAGAACGCTGATCAGCTTCCTCCTCACCGTCCATATGATTGTCCAATTGAATTATTGCCTGGAGCCGAGATACCTTTTGGTAAGATCTACCCCCTAGCGGGGCCCGAGCTAAAAGCTTTGAAGGATTATATAGACGAAAATTTAGCCAAGGGCTTCATACGCCCCTCTTCATCTCCCGCTGGTGCACCCATCTTCTTTGTGAAGAAGAAAGATGGATCTCTGAGACCCTGCATAGACTATAGGGAACTCAATAAGGTTACTATTAGAAACCGTTATCCATTGCCTTTAATCCCTGAGTTGTTGGAGAGAGTGCGGCATGCCAAAATTTTCTCTAAACTGGATCTCCGTGGGGCCTATAACTTGGTCCGTATTAGACCTGGGGATGAATGGAAGACTGCTTTCAGGTCACGCTATGGACACTTTGAATATCTAGTTATGCCTTTTGGTCTGAGTACCGCCCCAGCCACTTTCCAACACTTCGTGAATGATATCTTCAGGGATCTCCTAGATACATTTGTGGTGATTTATCTGGATGATATTCTAATTTTTTCTAACTCCACAGAGGAACATCATGGACATGTGAGAATGGTCTTAGAACGCCTAAGACAAAACCATCTCTACATCAAACTTGAAAAGTGTGAATTCCATAGGACCGAAATTCAATTTCTGGGGTATGTACTATCTACGCAAGGGATTAGTATGGATGGAAGCAAGACCCAAGCCATCAAGGATTGGCCAATTCCTAGAAATGTGAAGGAGGTACAGCGCTTCATCGGGTTTGCCAACTTCTATAGACGTTTCATTAAAAAATTTTCTGAGGTAGTGTCACCTATCACCCAACTTACCCGGAAACAGTCTAGGTTCTCCTGGACCCCGCAAGCTCAGGAAGCATTTTCCTGTTTAAAGGATAAATTTACCACCGCACCTATCTTAGTACATCCCAACCCCGAGCTTGCCTTCATAATAGAGGTGGATGCTTCAGACTGTGCCGTTGGAGCTATACTCTCTCAGAGAACAGGTGAGAAGAATGTCTTGCATCCCTGTGCCTTCTTTTCCCAGCAGTTGTCTTCGGCTGAGAGGAACTACGATGTGGGCAATAGAGAATTGTTGGCCATTATTGCCGCCTTCAAGGAATGGAGACACCTTCTTCAGGGAGCTGCACAGCAAATAGTCGTCCTGACAGACCATCTTAACCTTGAATTTATCAGGTCGGCTAAGTGCCTGACTCCTCGCCAGGCTCGCTGGAATCTTTTCCTAAACCAATTTAATTTTGTCATTTCTTATAGACCAGGATCGCGCAATGGAAAGGCTGATGCACTCTCTAGGATTCATTCAGCAGAGACACGTCCACTTACTCCTCCTAAGACTATTCTTCCTGACTCTAGATTCCTGGGAGTGATTCATAATCAAGACCTACTTAAGGACATCAAGGAAGCATACCATGCGGATTCTTTGTTGGCTCAACCCCCAAGGGACGTAAGTCTTGTCTTTAAGAATGGTGTGTGGATTCAGGGACAACGTCTGTATATACCTGAAACAGTCAGATTGAGAGTATTGCAACTCATCCACGATTCCAAGATAGCCGGGCATAGGGGAATTCTAAAGACACAAGAATTTCTTTCTCGTTTCTTTTGGTGGCCCACTTACAGGAAAGATGTTTTAAACTATGTCACTTCATGTGAAGTCTGTGCAAGATGCAAAACACCTCGCTCCTCACCAACTGGTCTGTTGCAACCTCTTCCACCCCGTCCCGCCCGTGGGGATCCATTTCTATGGACTTCATTGTGGAGTTACCAACCTCTCAAGGGAAGAACACCATTCTAGTGGTGGTTGACCGTCTAACAAAGGCAGCTCATTTTATCCCTTGTGTCGGCTTACCCACTGCAAAACAGACATCAGACTTGATGATTAAGAATATGTTTCGCTTACATGGAGTACCGGATGAGGTCATTTCGGATCGAGGGGTGCAATTCACTTCAAGGTTTTGGCAAAATTTCTGTGCAGCATTGGACATTAAAGTAAACCTTTCTTCTGCTTTTCATCCTCAGACTAATGGACAGACAGAACGAACCAATCAGACCCTGGAGCAGTATCTCCGCTGCTTTATCTGCCACCTACAGGATGATTGGGTGGATCTACTTCCACTGGCTGAGTTCTCTTATAACAACTCTCAGAGCGCCTCCACTAAGCAGTCTCCTTTTTACTCCAATCTAGGTTATCATCCTAACATTCTTCCTCGATTTCCCATAGATACGCCCTTGCCGGCAGTGGCTGAAAGAATCACTTCTTTACAAAAGAATATGGATCTTCTAAAGGAAAATCTAGAATTGGCTCAGGAAAGGTACAAGAAAGCAGCAGATAAATTTCGTAAACCTGCACCAGCTTTCAAGGTAGGAGATTTGGTCTGGCTGTCAACCAGAAATCTTAAATTAAAGATTCCATCGTCTAAATTGGGACATAAGTACATTGGACCTTATAAGATCAGTAAGATTATAAGTGCTGTTGCTTGTCGTCTTCAACTGCCCAGAACTATGAGAATCCACCCTGTCTTTCATGTATCCCTACTAAAGGCTGCAACACCCAATACGTTTCCTGGACGTTCTTCTCCTTGCCCTGACCCAGTGCTGGTCGATGGTCAGGAAGAATTTATGGTGGAAAGAATTCTAGATTCCAGGTTGTACAGAAATCAGTTGCAATATTTGATTAAATGGCAGGGCTACCCAGTGGAGGACAACTCATGGGAACCAGTCAACAATGTAAATGCTCCTCGCCTGCTCCGCCAGTTTCATCAGAGGTACCCTGACAAGCCTGGTCTGAGGTCATCCGGAGGTTGTCCCTAAGGGGGGAGTAATGTAAGGTTCTTTGTCTCTGTTGACATGTTCCTTGAAACTCAGTTTTCCGTCGCCATTTTGCTTTCTGTCTTTCTGCAGCTCTTGCCCTCAGTTAATATGGAGTTCCAGTTTTCATGTTCCCGCCCTGATTCTTCCCTCTTGCTTCTTAAGCAGCCTCAGCTGAACAATCAGTGCTCCTGAATCAAGCCTCAGTCAGTCTGTGACCTGACTCCTGGAAACCTTGAACTTGTACTCCAGCTATTCCCTACTGAGGAACCTTTGAACACTTTTGGACTCTGGAAACCTGCTGTTTGGTGAATCCATGTTTGCAGAGGAATTACGGTACAGAGAAGACATCCTGAACCTGCTTTGGAGATTTATTGTAGTGCTTGAAATTACTCTGGCCTGCTGTGTCTCCTGACTCTGTTCCTGCAAACTGTGTGAACTTTTCAGCATGCTTGTATGAAGTAATACAAGTCATTTCATTTCAACCTATGTCTCCTGTGTTTTCCTCGCACCCAAGCACAAGACGCTATAGGAACTGTACACTATACATGACACAGGGCTTGAGGACGCTGAGTTGTACTGTCAGAAATTCCAAAAGTGGGCAGTCCTAACCAAATGGAATGATGATGCTTTGGCAGCCCTTTTTCGGAAGGGTCTGTCAGAGAATGTAAAAGATGTTATGGTGGGTTTCCCTGCTCCCTCTGGTCTCAATGATTCTATGTCATTAGCGATTCAAATTGACAGACGTTTGCGTGAGCGTAGAAGTATGCATGGAATAGTGTTGCCTTGTGAACCAGCTTCTGAACCCATGCATTGTGATGGAGTGGCTTCTGGGGCAAAGCGTCATGAGTTTCGAAAACGCAATGGGTTATGTTTCTACTGTGGTGATGCCTCTCATGCTATTTCAGTCTGCCCTAAGCGGGGAAGACGTTTTGCACGCTCAGTTGTCTTGGGTAGTGTTCAGACTAAGTTTCTGTTGACTGTTACCCTGATTTGCTCCCTGTCCACATTTTCTGCTCAGGCTTTTGTTGATTCGGGAGCAGCTATTAACCTGATGGATTTTGATTTTGCTAAACGTTGTGGGTTTCCCTTGATACCCCTACGGAAGTCTATTCCCCTACTGGGGATTGATTCTACCCCTTTGGCTGAGAATAAACCCCAGTTCTCTACTCAGGTGATAATGAGGGTTGAACCTGATCATCAGGAGAGTTGCAAATTTTTGGTGCTGTATAATCTGCATGACATTATTGTACTAGGTTTCCCTTGGTTACAGTCCATAATCCTGTTTTGGATTGGAAATCTGTGTCTGTAACCAGTTGGGGCTGCCAATGTATTAATGCCAACACTCCTGTTTTTTCTGCCTCTCCCCAGGCTCAAGATGTTCCTGACTTTTTGACTGATTTTTCTGATGTGTTTAGCGAAAGTAAATCTGCATCCTTGCCCCCTCACAGGAGCTATGACTGCGCTATTGAATTAGTGCCTGGTAGTAAATTCCCTAAAGGTCGCCTTTTTAACTTGTCTGTACCTGAACATGACGCTATGCGGTCTTATATCAAGGAGTCATTGGAGAAGGGTCATATCAGACCATCCTCTTCACCCTTGGGTGCCGGTTTTTTCTTTGTGGCCAAAAAGGATGGTTCATTAAGGCCGTGTATTGATTATCGTCTCTTGAACATATCACTGTGAAATATCAATATCCATTACCTTGATTTCTGACCTGTTTTCCAGGGTGAAAAGTGCTACTTGGTTTACCAAGCTTGACCTCAGGGGGGCGTATAACCTTATTCGCATTAAGCACGGGGATGAATGGAAGACGGCGTTTAATACCCCAGAGGGGCATTTTGAGTACCTAGTGATGCCCTATGGGCTCACTAATGCTCCTTCCGTCTTCCAGTCCTTCATGAATGACATTTTCAGGGATTTTGTGGATAAATTTCTGATTGTTTATTTGGATGATATCTTGATTTTTTCCAATGACCGGGACTCCCATGTGAAACATGTTCGGACTGTGTTCCAGATTTTGAGAGAGAATGCTCTGTATGTGAAGGGATCAAAGTGTCTTTTTGGCGTACAAAGGATCTCATTTCTGGGATTCATTTTGTCTCCATCTGTTATTGAAATGGACCCGGTTAAGGTTCAGGCCATCTGTGATTGGGTCCAACCTACTTCATTAAAGGCTCTTCAGAGATTCTTGGGTTTTGCCAATTTTTATCGTAAATTTATTGGTAATTTCTCTGTTATTGTTAAACCATTGACTGATTTGACCAAAAAGGGTTCTGATGTGGTGAATTGGCCTCCTGAGGCAGTCTCTGCGTTTCAGGAACTTAAACAGAGATTCATTTCTGCTCCTGTTCTACGGCAGCCTGATGTTTCTCTGCCATTTCAGGTGGAGGTTGATGCCTCTGAAATTGGGGCAGGTGCTGTTTTGTCCCAAAGAGATCCTGAGACCTCTAAAAGTAACCCTTGTGCTTTTTTCTCTCGAAAATTTTCTCCAACTGAACGTAATTATGACGTGGGTAATCGGGAGTTATTGGCCATGAAGTGGGCTTTTGAAGAGTGAAGACATTGGCTGGAGGGAGCCAAACATCAGGTGGTGGTCCTCACGGACCATAAGAATCTGGTTTATCTGGAATCAGCCAAGCGACTTAATCCTAGACAGGCCAGGTGGGCCTTGTTTTTCACACGTTTTAATTTTGTGGTTTCCTTTCTTCCTGGCACTAAGAATGTTAAGGCGGATGCCCTCTCGAGGAGTTTCCTTGCGGACACTCCTGAGTTATCTGATCCTGCTGTTATTTTGAAAGAGGGTGTAGTTCTTTCATCCATCTCGCCCAATTTGAGACTGGCTCTGGAAGGGTGTCAGGAGGATAAACCCGAGCGCTGCCCTGTTGGGAAATTGTTTGTCCCAGACCAGTGGAAGAAGAGTGTGATGTCTGAGATTCATTGTTCCGCGTTGGCCGGTCATCCCGGAATTTTTGGTACCAGAGACTTGGTGAGTCGGTCCTTTTGGTGGTCTACTTTGTCTCGTGACGTCAGGGAGTTTGTGCAGTCCTGTGGGACTTGCTCTCGCTCCAAGCCTTGCTCTCGCTCTAGTGGTTTGTTGATGCCATTGCCTGTGCCCAAGAGACCATGGACCCATATCTCTATAGATTTTATTTCCGACCTCCTGTTTCTCAGAGAATGACCGTTATCTGGGTGATTTGTGATAGGTTTTCCAAGATGATACATCTTGTGCCATTGCCTAAGTTGCCTTCCTCCTCCGAATTGGTGCCTTTGTTCCTTCAGCACGTGGTTCGGTTACACGGCATTCCTGAGAACATCGTGTCTGACAGAGGAGTCCAGTTTGTTTCCAGATTTTGGAGGACTTTTTGTTCTAAACTTGGTGTTCAATTGTCTTTCTCCTCTGCTTTTCATCCTCAGACCAATGGACAAACTGAGAGAACAAACCAGACATTGGAGACTTATCTGAGATGCTTTGTGTCTGCTGATCAAGATGACTGGGTCTCTTTTTTGCCTTTGGCTGAGTTTGCTCTTAATAATAGGGAAAGCTCTGCCACTTTGATGTCTCCATTTTTCTGCAATTTTGGGTTTCACCCTCGATTTTCTTCGGGACAGACGGAGGCTTCTGTCTGTCCGGGTGTTGACTCTGTTGTGGAGCGTATGTAGCAGATTTGGGACCAGGTAGTGGAGAGGTTGTCCCTCTCTCAGGAGAAGGCCCAGCGGTTTGCCAACCGGCATAGGACTGATGGTCCTCGGTTTAAAGTGGGGGACTTGGTCTGGTTGTCCTCAAGAAATATCCCTATGAGAGTTGCATCTCCTAAGTTTAAGCCTAGGTTCATTGGACCTTATAAGATCATGGAGATTCTTAATCCTGTTTCCTTTTGTTTACTTCTTCCAGGGACATTTAAGATCCATAACGTGTTCCACAAGTCCTTATTGAAGAGGTTTGTCGAGCCAGTGGTTCCTATGGCTGCGCCTCCTGACCCTGTTTTGGTTGAGGGCAATCTGGAGTATGTGGTTGAGAAAATATTGGATTCTCGTTTTTCTAGACGGAAACTCCAGTATTTGGTTAAGTGGAGAGGTTATGGTCAGGAGGACAATTCTTGGGTGTTTGCTTCGGACATCCATGCTAGGAGACTGATCCGTGCGTATCACAGAGCTCATCCTGACCGACCTGGTTGCACAAATGAGGGTTCGGTGACCCCTCCTCAAGGGGGGGTACTGTTGTGAATGTTTTAGAAATGAATTCTGAGCAGAAGCTCCCTCTGGTGGTTATTAAACAGTACTGAGCCATTCAATGAGGATTGGCAATCAGGAATCACGGACTGGCTGGATATAAGGGAGGTTCCCTCCCATCATGGTTGCCGGTGATCAATTGTTCTTGTCTCAACGTTGTTTCCTGGTTCACTTGGAAGCTTGCTGAGTCTTGCCTCTTCTCCTGCTCTCAGCTAAGATATTTTCTGTTTTTTTTTGTTTTTGTGCTTGCCATTTGCATATTTCTCTGCATTTCTGTGAGGTTGGCCAGGTTCCCTGTTATGTTTCGGTAGCTGAGGAGTGCAGGTAAAAAAGGCAATACACCAGAGCAGTTGGAATCTATGATATTGCAGTATCCTGACTAACCACCACAACTAGAGGCAGCCGTGGAGCGTTCCTACGTTGGTCCTAGACGCCTCGTCACAGCCTGAGAAACTAACTACACCTAAAGATAGAAAGAGGAAAGCTATCTGCCCCGGAGCAGATCCCCAAAGAACATAGAAAGCCCCCAAACATGTAATGGCGGTAGACAAGAAGAAATACTGACACAGACAGAAAATAGTATGAGCAAATGTTGGGGCCCAAACTACCTAAATAGAAAAGGATAGGAAGGGCACTTACTGCAATCCCAAAAAACCCTGAAAAGCACCAACTCTACTAATTTCAAAAACACCTGAGATCACACAACCTCTACCACCTAAATTAGTTCTCTGGTGTAACAAAATCAAAACAGCAGCCACTGAAAAAACTGGAAAAAGCAAATGTACAAACATCAGTGGCTGAACTAAACTGAGAGGGCAAAAGCCCCCGGAGGGGACCCTGAAGGCCCCCACAGAAGTGCAGGACAAAATGCAAAAATCAAGCACAAAAACAAAAAGAAGAAAATGTCTTATCTGTTAGCAGGAGATGCAGACACGACACAGCAGGCTACAAAGGAAACAGGAAACAAGGATTGAGACCAGAACAATTGATCACCGGCAACCCTGATGGGAAGGCGACTCCCTTATATAAGACCAGTCAGTAACACCTGATTCCCAATCCTCACAATCTTCACTGGACAGTCCAGTACCGCTTGTAACCACCAGAGGGAGCCTCTGCTCAGAACTCATTTCAAGTCCATTCACAACAGTTCCCCTCCCCGGGGGGCTTGGGCTCCTCTGGTTCCTCTGGAGCCACTGGTGTTTGTTCATTTGCCTTTTCCAGTTTTTTCAGTGGCTGCGGCTTAGTTTTGTTACACCAGAGAACTAATTTAGGTGGTAGAGGTTGTGTGATCTCAGGTGTTTTTGCAATTAGTAGCGTTGGCTTTTTTTAGGGTTTTTTTGGATTGCAGTAAGTATCCTTCCTATCCTTTTCTTTCTAGGCAGATTGGGCCCCAGCGTTTGCTCATACTATTTTCTGTCTGTGTCTGTATTACCTCTTGTCTAACCGCCATTACATGTTTGGGGGCTTCCTATGTTCTTTGGGGATCTGCTCCGGGGCAGATAGCTTTCCTCTTTCTATCTTTAGGTGTAGTTAACCTCTCAGGCTGTGACGAGGCGTCTAGGACCAACGTAGGAACGCTCCACGGCTGCCTTTAGTTGTGGTGGTTAGTCAGGGTACTGCAATCCAGTAGATTCCAACCTCTCTGGTGTATTGCCATTTTTGCCTGCTCTCCTCAGCTACCAAAACATAACAGTAGTCCATTACAACAAGGTCAAGCAGCAGACATTGGGGACAACAAAGCTACAGACCGGCAGAAGGCGAAAATAACTCTCCACGACCAGGATCACCGTCATCTTATTCGAATGTCACTCAGCAACCACAGGATGACATCAAGTGACCTACAAAAGGAAAGGCAAATGGCAGCTCGGGTGAAGTGCACGGCAAGAACAGTTCTTAACAGGCTCCTAGAGGCAGGGCTCAAGTCATGTAAAGCTAGGAAAAAGCCTTTCATCAATGAGAAGCAAAGGAGAGACTGGCTGAAGTTTGCCAAAGACCATAAGGATTGGACTATAGAGGACTGGAGTAAGCTAATCTTCTCTGATGAGTCTAATTTTCAGCTTTGCCCAACACCTGGACGTCTAATGGTTAGACGGAGACCTGGAGAAGCGTACAAGCCACAGTGTCTTGCACCCACTGTGAAATTTAGTGGAGGATCGGTGATGATCTGGGGATGCTTCAGCAAGGCTGGAATTGGGCAGGTTAATCTTTGCAAAGGACGTATTAATCAAGCCGCATACAAGGTTATCCTGGAAAAACAGTTGATTCCTTCTGCTCAGGCAATGTTCCCCAACTCTGAGGACTGGTTTTTCCAGCAGGACAATGCGCCATGCCACACAGCTAGGTCAATCAATGTATGGATGAAGCACTACCACATCAAATCCCTGCCATGGCCAGCCCAATCTCCAGACCTGAACCCCATTGAAAACCTCTGGAATGTAATCAAGAGGAAGATGGTTAGTCACAAGCCATCAAACAAAGAAGAACTGCTTAAATTTTTTTACCAGGAGTGGCATAAGGTCACACAAAAGCAATTTGAAAGACTGGTGGAAAGCATGCCAAGATGCATGAAAGCTGTGACTAAAAATCATGGTTATTCCACAAAATATTGACTTCTGAACTCTTCCTGGGTTAAAACATTAGTATTGTTGTTTCTAAATGATTATGAACTTGTTTTATTAGCATTATTTGAGGTCTGCAAGCACTGCATTTTTTTGTTATTTTGATTATTTCTCATTTTCTAAAAATAAATACAAAATGTATTTCTTGGAAATTCGGAGACATGTTGTCAGTAGTTTATAGAATAAAAGAGCAATTTACATTTTACTCAAAAATATACCTATAAAGAGAAAAATCAGACAAACTGAAAATTTTGCAGTGGTTTCTTAATTTTTGCCAGAGCTGTATGCACAGCTGGCATAACCTGGGCACCCTCTATAATGATATATGTACAGCTGGTATAACCTGGGCATCTCCTGTATAATTATATATGTACAGCTGGTATAACCTGGGCATCTCCTGTGCATAATTATGTATGTACATCTGGTATAACCTGGGCATCTCCTGTATATAATTATACGCTGCTCAAAAAAATGAAGGGAACATTCAAATAACACATCCTAGATCTGAATGAATGAAATATTCTCATTGAATACTTTCTGTACAAAGTTGAATGTGCTGACAAAATCACACAAAAATCATCAATGGAAATCAAATTTATTAACCAATGGAGGCCTGGATTTGGAGACACCCAAAATTAAAGTGAAATGTAATGTCCTTAAAACAAGTCAAATGATGCTCAGTAGTGTGTGTGGCCTCCACGTGCCTGTATGACCTCCCTACTGTACAATGCCTGGGCATTCTCCTGATGAGGCGGCGGATGGTCTCCTGAGGGATCTCGTCCCAGACCTGGACTAAAGCATCCGCCAACTCCTGCACAGTCTGTGGTGCAACGTGACGTTGGTGGATGGAGCGAGACATGATGTCCCAGATGTGTTCAATCGGATTTAGGTCTGGGGAACAGGCGGGCCAGTCAATAGCTTCAATACCTTCATCTTGCAGGAAACTGCTGACACACTCCAGCTACATGAGGTCTGGCATTGTCCTGCATTAGGAGGAACCCAGGGCCAACCGCATCAGCATATGGTCTCAAAAGAGGTCTGAGGATCTCATCTTGGTACCTAATGGCAGTCAGGCTACCTTTGGCGAGCACATGGAGGGCTGTGTGGCCCTCCAAAGAAATGCCACCCCAAATCATTACTGACTAACTGCCAAAACGGTCATGCTGAAGGATGTTGCAGGCAGCAGATTGCTCTCCACGGCGTCTCCAGACTCTGTCATGTCTGTTACATGTGCTCAGTGTGAACCTGCTTTCATCTGTGAAGATCACAGTGCGCCAGTGGCGAATTTGCCAATCCTGGTGTTCTGTGGCAAATGGCAAGTGTCTTGCATGGTGTTGGGCTGTAAGCACAACCCCCATCTGTGGACGTTGGGCACTCAGACATCCTCATGGAGTCGGTTTCTAACCGTTTGTGCAAACACATGCACATTTGTGGCCTGCTGGAGGTCATTTTGCAGGGCTCTGGCAGTGCTCCTCCTGTTCCTCCTTGCACAAATGCGGAGGTAGCGGTCCTGCTGCTGGTTGTTGCCCTCCTACGGCCCCCTCCACATCTCCTGGTGTACTGGCCTGTCTCCTGGTAGCGCCTCCAGCCTCTGGACACTACGCTGACAGACACAGCAAACCTTCTTGCCACAGCTCGCATTTAAGTGCCATCCTGGATGAGCTGCACTACCTGAACCACATATTTGGGTTGTAGAGTCCGTCTCATGCTACCATGAGTGTGAAAGCACAACCAACATTCAAAAGTGACCAAAACATCAGCCAGAAAGCATTGGTACTGAGATGTGGTCTGTGGTCCCCATCTGCAGAGCCACTCCTTTATTGAGTGTGTCTTGATAATTGCCAATAATTTCCATCTATGGTCTATTCCATTTGCACCAGGGGGACACTGACAGCTTGGGGCCACTGTGCAAGAAATGTGTCTGGGCCCCCTTCCTTTCATGGCAACAAAGCTACATATATATACATATATATGTGTGTATATATATATATACACACATATATATGTATATATATGTGTCTATATATTGTGACATTCCACACTGTCTGTGGACAGGGATTTCTGTTATGTTACGGTAGCTGAGGAGTGCAGGTAAAAAATGCAAAAATATAGCAAAAACACAAAATAAGAAATTGTCTTATCTGATAGCAGGAGATGCAGACACGACACAGCAGGCTACAAGGGAAACTGGAAAGAAGGATTCAGACCAGAACAATTGATCACCGGCAACCCTGATGGGAAAATGACTCCCTTATATAAGACCAATCAGTAACACCTGATTCCCAGTCCTCACAATCCTCACCAGTACCGCTTGTAACCACCAGAGGGAGCCTCTGCTCAGAACTCATCTCAAACCCATTCACAACAGTACCCCCCCCTTGAGGAGGGGTCACCGAACCCTCATTTGAGCAACCAGGTCGGTCAGGATGAGTTCTATGATACGCACGGATAAGTCTCCTAGCATGGATGTCCGAAGCAAACACCCAAGAATTGTCTTCCTGACCATAACCTCTCCATTTAACCAAATACTGGAGTCTTCGTCTAGAAAAACGAGAATCCAATATTTTCTCAACCACATACTCCAGATTGCCCTCAACCAAAACAGGGTCAGGAGGCACAGCAGCAGGAACCACTGGCTCAACAAACCTCTTCAACAAGGACTTGTGGAACACGTTATGGATCTTAAATGTCCCTGGAAGAAGCAAACGAAAAGAAACAGGATTAATAATCTCCATGATCTTATAAGGTCCAATGAACCTAGGCTTAAATTTAGGAGATGCTACTCTCATAGGAATATTCTTTGAGGACAACCAGACCAAGTCCCCCACTTTAAACCGAGGACCATCAGTCCTATGCCGGTTAGCAAACCGCTGGGCCTTCTCCTGAGAGAGGGACAACCTCTCCACTACCTGGTCCCAAATCTGCTGCATACACTCAACAACAGAGTCAACACCTGGACAGACAGAAGCCTCCGTCTGTCCTGAAGAAAATCGAGGGTGAAACCCAGAATTACAGAAAAACGGAGACATCAAAGTGGCAGAGCTAGCCCTATTATTAAGAGCAAACTCAGCCAAAGGCAAAAAAGAGACCCAGTCATCCTGATCAGCAGACACAAAGCATCTTAGATAAGTCTCCAATGTCTGGTTTGTTCTCTCAGTTTGACCATTGGTCTGAGGATGAAATGTCGAGGAGAAAGACAATTGAACACCCAGTTTAGAACAAAAAGTCCTCCAAAATCTGGAAACAAACTGGACTCCTCTGTCAGACACAATGTTCTCAGGAATGCCGTGTAAACGAACCACGTGCTGAAGGAACAACGGCACCAATTCAGAGGAGGAAGGCAACTTAGGTAATGGCACAAGATGTATCATTTTGGAAAACCTATCACAAATTACCCAGATGGTGGTCATTCTCTGAGAAACAGGAAGATCGGAAATGAAATCCATAGAGATATGGGTCCATGGTCTCTTGGGCACAGGCAATGGCATCAACAAACCACTAGAGAGAGAGCAAGGCTTGGAGCGAGAGCAAGTCCCGCAGGACTGCACAAATTCCCTGACATCGCGAGACAAGGTAGACCACCAAAAGGACCGACTAACCAAGTCTCTGGTACCAAAAATTCCGGGATGCCCAGCCAATGCGGAACAATGAATCTCAGACATCACACTCTTTTTCCATTGGTCCGGGACAAACAATTTTCCAACAGGGCAGCGCTCGGGCCTATCCTCCTGACACCCCTCCAGAGCAAGTCTCAAATTGGGCGAGATGGCGGAAAGAACTACACCCTCCTTCAAAATAACAGAGGGATCAGATAGCTCAGGAGAGTCCGCAAGGAAACTCCTCGAGAGGGCATCCGCCTTAACATTCTTAGTGCCAGGAAGAAAGGAAACCACAAAATTAAAACGTGTGAAAAACAAGGCCCACATGGCCTGTCTAGGATTGAGTCGCTTGGCAGATTCCAGATAGACCAGATTCTTATGGTCCGTAAGGACCACCACCTGATGTTTGGCTCCCTCCAGCCAATGTCTCCACTCTTCAAAAGCCCACTTCATGGCCAATAACTCCCGATTACCCACGTCATAATTACGTTCAGTAGGAGAAAATTTTCGAGAGAAAAAGGCACAAGGGTTACTTTTAGAGGTCTCTGGATCTTTTTGGGACAAAACGGCACCTGCCCCAATTTCAGAGGCATCAACCTCCACCTGAAATGGCAGAGAAACATCAGGCTGCCGTAGAACAGGAGCAGAAGTGAATCTCTGCTTAAGTTCCTGAAACGCAGAGACTGCCTCAGGAGGCCAATTCACCACATCAGAACCCTTTCTGGTCAAATCAGTTAATGGTTTAACAATAACCGAGAAATTACCAATAAATTTACGATAAAAATTGGCAAAACCCAAAAATCTCTGAAGAGCCTTTAATGAAGTAGGTTGGACCCAATCACAGATGGCCTGAACCTTGACCGGGTCCATTTCAATAACAGATGGGGACAAAATGAATCCCAGAAATGAGATCTTCTGTACGCCAAAAAGAAACTTTGATCCCTTCACATACAGAGCATTCTCTCTCAAAATCTGGAATACAGTTCGAACATGTTTCACATGAGAGTCCCAGTCATTAGAAAAAATCAAGATATCATCCAAATAAACAATCAGAAACTTGTCCACAAAATCCCTGAAAATGTCATTCATGAAGGACTGGAAGACGGAAGGAGCATTAGTGAGCCCAAAGGGCATCACAAGGTACTCAAAATGCCCTTCAGGGGTGTTAAATGCCGTCTTCCATTCATCCCCGTGCTTAATGCGAATAAGGTTATACGCCCCCCTGAGGTCAAGCTTAGTAAACCAAGTAGCGTTTTTCACCCTGGAAAACAGGTCAGAAATCAAGGGTAACGGGTATTGATATTTCACAGTAATATTGTTCAAGAGACGATAATCAATACACGGCCTTAATGAACCATCTTTTTTGGCCACAAAGAAAAAACCCGCACCTAAGGGTGAAGAGGATGGTCTGATATGACCCTTCTCCAATGATTCCTTGATATAAGACCGCATAGCGTCATGTTCAGGTACAGACAAGTTAAAAAGGCGACCTTTAGGGAATTTACTACCCGGCACTAATTCAATAGCGCAGTCATAGCTCCTATGGGGAGGCAAGGATGCAGATTTACTTTCGCTAAACACATCAGAAAAATCAAACAAAAAGTCAGGAACATCCTCAACCTGGGGGGAGGCAGAAAAAACAGGAGTGTTGGTATTAACACATTGGCAGCCCCAACTGGTTACAGACACAGATTTCCAATCCAAAACAGGATTATGAGACTGTAACCAAGGGAAACCCAGCACGATAATGTCATGCAGATTATATAGAACCAAAAATTTGCAGCACTCCTGGTGATCAGGTTCAACCCTCATTATCACCTGAGTAGAAAACTGGGGTTTATTCTCAGCCAAAGGGGTAGAATCGATCCCCAGTAGGGGAATAGACTTCTGTAGGGGTATCAAGGGAAACCCACAACGTTTAGCAAAATCATAATCCATCAGGTTAATAGCTGCTCCAGAATCAACGAAAGCCTGAGCAGAAAATGAGGACAGAGAGCATATCAGAGTGACAGTTAATGAAAACTTAGTCTGAACACTACCCAAGACAACTGAGCGTGCAAAATGTCTTCCCCGCTTAGGGCAGACTGAAATAGCATGAGAGGCATCACCACAGTAGAAACATAACCCATTGCGCTTTCGAAACTCATGACGCTGTGCCCCAGATACCACTCTATCACACTGCATGGGCTCAGCAGCTGGCTCACAAGGCAACACCACTCCACGCATACTTCTCCACTCACGCAAACGTCTGTCAATTTGAATCGCTAATGACATAGAATCATTGAGACCAGAGGGGACAGGGAATCCCACCATAACATCCTTTACATTATCCGACAGACCCTTCCGGAAAAGGGCCGCCAAAGCGTCGTCATTCCATTTGGTCAGGACTGCCCACCTACGGAATCTCTGACAGTATAACTCAGCGTCATCAAGCCCCTGATTTAATGCCAACAAGGCTTTTTCAGCTTGATCAGTGACATTAGGCTCATCGTACAATAACCCCAAGGCCTGAAAAAACTCATCAACATCACTCAAAACAGGATCCCCAGGTATCAGGGAAAAAGCCCAATCCTGAGGATCGCCGCGCAGGAGAGAGATGATAATTTGAACCTGCTGCGCTGCGTTTCCTGAGGACTTAGATTTTAAGGCAAGAAACAATTTACAATTATTTTTGAAATTCTGAAACTTAGCTCGATCCCCTAAAAACAAATCTGGCATGGGGATCCTAGGTTCCACAACAGGCAACCCAGCAAGATAGATAGCAATACTCCGAACCTCAGTGGCAAGCTGATCCACACGGCCAGACAACTGTGCAAACTCCATTGGGAGAAAAGATCCTCCCCAGCACCCAGAGATACAGAGGGAAAAAAAAAAAAATGCAACAAACAGAAAAATATCTCTGACAACTTTTCTTCCTTCAAAATATTTTTTTCCCTTCTGTGAGTACCATACAATTTTTATGGCCGGTGATACTGTTATGTTACGGTAGCTGAGGAGTGCAGGTAAAAAATGCAAAAATATAGCAAAAACACAAAATAAGAAATTGTCTTATCTGATAGCAGGAGATGCAGACATGACACAGCAGGCTACAAGGGAAACTGGAAAGAAGGATTCAGACCAGAACAATTGATCACCGGCAACCCTGATGGGAAAATGACTCCCTTATATAAGACCAATCAGTAACACCTGATTCCCAGTCCTCACAATCCTCACCAGTACCGCTTGTAACCACCAGAGGGAGCCTCTGCTCAGAACTCATCTCAAACCCATTCACAACAGATTTCTCGCTTTGCTGGTTTTGGAGGTAAGCACTGGCACGCTCAAGTTTAAAACGAGTCCATTTAGTTTATTACAGCAAACATGACACACAATACAGTCTTTCTCTGACCCTGGTCAGCATACCACAGACTCCTGTCTGTCATCTGTTGGCCATGCAGGTTCCCGGATCCCTTTTAACCTCAGAGGTATCCAGTAATCATTTCTCTCTTCGCTCTGACCCCGGTCAGTGTCACTCACGGTTTTCAAGCCCTCCACTCCTTTCTGGCTCAGACTCGCCAGTACTGCTTCCCCAGTCTGTGCAACATCCAGCCTGGAAAACATGGGAGCTCTGTCCAGGCTGACAGACTCCCAACACACTCTCAGACCATGTGCCAACTCCTTTCTTACATACCTGTAACCACTCTCACAGGTGAGGTATGGATCACATGGTCAGTCACATGCTCATGACCTCATCACAGGTCCTCAAAAACTCACAACCACCAGTGGGCGGTGTATGTGTGGTTAGCCAGTTCCACCCAGCTCTCCGACTAACTCTGTAAGCCACCCTAGTAAAATAAACACAACTCTTGTGGGACTACAAGTCCCAGAACAACATTACTTTGGCTTACAGCGCAGAGGAGCTCTGCGACACATACCTGCCATTCACAACAATGCCAGGGACTATTTTACCATCCAAATCACGCCTCCATGCATATCTTGAGGAGCATATACAGCGGCCCCTAGCTGCAGCATGGGTCACTACATCACAATATATATGTATATATTATATATATATATATATATATATATATATATATATATATACAGTACAGACCAAAAGTTTGGACACACCTACTCATTTAAAGATTTTTCTGTATTTTCATGACTATGAAAATTGTAAATTCACACTGAAGGCATCAAAACTATGAATCAACACATGTGGAATTATATACTTAACAAAAAAGTGTCTAACAACTGAAATTATGTCTTATATTCTAGGTTCTTCAAAGTAGCCACCTTTTGCTTTGATGACTGCTTTGCACACTCTTGGCATTCTCTTATGAGCTTCAAGAGGTAGTCACCGGAAATGGTTTTCACTTCAGGTGTGCCCTGTCAGGTTTAATAAGTGAGATTTCTGGCCTTATAAATGGGGTTGGGACCATCAGTTGTGTTGTGCAGAAGTCTGTTGGACTTACAAAACTGATAGTCCTACTGAATAGACTGTTAGAATTTGTATTATGGCAAGAAAAAAGCAGCTAAGTAAAGAAAAACGAGTGGCCATCATTACTTTAAGAAATGAAGGTCAGTCAGTCGAAAAAATTGGGGAAAAGTTGAAAAGGGCCCCCAATCAGTTGCAAAAAAAACCCTCAAGACTACAAGAAACTGGCTACATGAGGACCGCCCCAGGAAAAAAAGACCCAAAAGGGCACCCCTGTTCGAGGATAAGGGTTTTTTCCCAGTCACCGCCTCAGAAATCGCGGTTTACACAGCTAGATTAGAGACAGGTCCCCTGCAGAGTTTGCAGCAGACACATCTTACACTGTTAAAAGGAGACTTTTTGCAGCAGGCCTTGATGGAAAAAAAAACTGCTAGGAAACCATGCTAAGGACAGGGGAACAAGCGAGAGATTGTTTGGGTAAAGAACAAAGGGAAAGGACTTGACCGGTAAATCTGTGTTTTGGTCGTGGTCCCAAATTTGGTTTTGGTTCCCCCGTGTTTTGTGGCCCAGAAAAGGTGCGGATGGACTTACTGCCCTTTTTCCACCGTGAAGCTGCGGGGAGGTGTGTTTGGGGTGGGGGTGCTTTTGTGGGGACACTGTTGGGATTTTTCAAAAATTTAAGGTAAGAACCAGTATGGACCCCGATCTTGCAGTGATGCCTTCCATTGGTTTGGTTTGTTGGACCATCATTTATTTTTTAAAGGACAATGCCCCAAACACACCTCAGGCTGTCTGTGTAAGGCTTTTGACCCCGAAAGGGGGTGATGGGGTGCTACTCCAGATACCTGGCCCCCACAGTCCCAAA
>JARQOD010005496.1:0-30419 GCA_033576555.1 Oophaga sylvatica
TTAGAGTTAACCTAACGCTTTACAAAGGGGAGGTACGGGGGTTAGACGAATTTGGGAGAGAGAGGGGGGTGCTACCGTGGGGGTTTTGGGGTGGATAAAAATTTTTTTTTTAATTTTCGGGAGTGGGGGGTAACCAGGCAATACGTACAAAAAGGCGGTGTAACGTTGTGAGAATTTTCCCACCAGCATTCAAACAATTGGAAGGGAATTTGGTAAGAAAACCGATTAAAAATTTTTTTTAAATACCCAGATGAAATAATAAGACAACATAAAGTTTTTGCAGAGTCGAAATTAAAAAGGGTAAAATTTAAAAAATTTTTTTGGGCCAGATAACAAACGACCATGATAATGTTGGGTTGAAAAAAAGCCTTCAATACCCCCCAAACAGCAGCTTTTTGGGGGTGATTAATGTAAAACCACCACCAAATGGCAATGGGGGGCATAGGGGGGTTAAAGGGGAAAAAAAAAAGGAGTTCATTTTTGACATTCATTTCAGATAAGAACAAGTGGAACGCGTAAGAAATCAGGGGTTTTTCAAAATAATGCAGGCTGACTGGGGAAAAGGGGTGTAAATTTGGTTCATCAGCATAAGATGGTACTGGAAAACCCCAAATATACTAATTTTTTCCAATGGGGGTTCAAAGAAAGGGGGGGGGGCCGGGGACTGACCTCAGGGGAAATGGGGGGGAACCAGAAAAAGATAAAGTAGGACGGCAAGAGGGGGAGAAACCAGGGAGAACGTCCCCTTTAGCTCCTTACCGATGGAGCGAACATATTAGCAGAGCTATAACCACATTTAAATGCGCATAAACCGGGGCAATTACATGGGGTATACCATTAGTTTTTCATTGTAATTTTTTCGACTTTATAAAATTTTTAGTAGAGGAAAAGGGAAACCATTAAAAGGGGGCGAAAATTACTGAGAGCAAAAAGACATGGACCAGGCGTACCAAATTTTTTTGAAAAAAAATTTTTAGAAAAATCATATTAGCCACATTCTGGGAGGGAGTTTTTAAGAAGGGGATTATGGGGGCATCAAAAAAGAGATTAAATTATTTAGGTGGGGGTGACCGGGGACGGAAGAGTACGGAAAAAGGGGTCACTTGTGCAAATGGTGGGCGAAAATAAGGACCTGACACTTCTTCGGACGTTCAAATCAAGAGTACTAACGGGGGGAGGGACAGGCATGAGATAGGAGGGGAAAAAATTTTCCCCTTCGTATGTCAATTTTTTCTTTGAAAAATTGGCCAATCGGAGCCGGAATTTTGGGGGGGCCTGGATTTTGGGTTGATAGGAATTAAAAGTTCAAAATAATGGTGTCGAGTTTGCAACTGACCCCTGCTCCATTCACCCTGTGCTCCTAAAACCCCACTCTCAAGCTCCGGAGGGGCCGAAGGGACGTTTTTTACAAACACTAAGCCTAATATGAATCTGCCCATACTGGGCATTAAATTTTACAACCTTTTTTCCAATTTTTTTGGGCTCACAAACCCCCAGGGGTTTTTAAAAAAGAACTACAAATAAGGGCTGTTAATGACACACCCCAAATGGGGGTTAAAAAAACCGGGTAGGAAATTTTGCATGACTATTTGTGTACAACTATGACATTTTCCTTCTACCAATAAAAACCAAGGGGGCTTGGGTTGTTTTTTTTTTTTGTTTTTTTTTTTTAGAAATAATTTCCATCATGGCCAAAATTTTAAAATGACAAAATATTAATTTTTAAAAATCAAAATCTTCACTTTTTCTAATGGCAATTTGATATACTCCAAATGTTATAAAATGATCATTTTAAAGCAAAACTTGCAAATCAATTTTTTCTGAAAATGAATTTTTTCCCCCCCAAAACACTTTTTAACACTTTCCCCTGCCTTAAAAGGCCCCGCACCTTTTTTCCCCGTGTTTTCCCTTTTAACCGGTGTGGGTTTTGTGAGGACATGCTGGAGATCAATCTGTGGGGTTAGAAAAATGACCCCACTACACTTTAAAAGGAAAGGGTTTTTTGGCATCATTTTTTCTTTCTTTAAACCAGGTTATCTCTAAAGAAAAAACTGCATCATCATTGCAATGCACAAAAATGGCCTAAAAGGGGGAAAGAACGAGCAAAAGGGTTCAACCTCATCAAAAAAACTATCGACATCAAAACTTCAAGGAGAGAGGTCCATTGTTCCAAAAAAACTCCAGGGGCCCCCGAAAACCGCAAAAACCCCAAACCTCTCTTTAAAAATGTTTCCTGCGGGGGCGGCTACCACATGCAAGCTTCTCAGAATGGCAGCAGCGGGTAGTGCATCTGCACCACTGTAGGCGAACTCTTGGACAAGGCCTTCTAAGGGCAGCAAAAAAGCCATTCTCTCCAAAAAAAAATAGGGGCAGACTGATTTTTTGCAAAATACAGGCGGACGCTGGGGACTGGGAAAAGTTTTTTTTCTCTATGAATCCCCTTTTTCATTTTTTTGGGACATCAAAACCCCTCTTTTTAAAACAAGTGGCGCTACCACCATCTTGTCTCTCCAACTGTTAACATCCGAAACCATTCAGTGGGGGGTTGCTTTTTCACTCTCCACATCTTCCTAAAAACACCCAAAAAAAGAAGGCCCCAAAAGTCCTCCAAAAGCAATTCCCCAACCCTCTCATGAGCTTTTTTCGATAAAAAACCTTTCCACATATGGGGCACCTTCCCCTAAAAAAGGGGGAAACTAAAGCTCGGGGGAAAAAAAATAGAGTTTTTGGGGCCGGCCGGGAAAATCCCCAATTTAAAACCCATTGAGAACTTGTGGTCAATCACAAGAACGAGTGGACAAACAAAAACCTAAAAATTCTGACAAAAAAAAGCATTATTGGCAAGAATGGACTGCTACAGTCAGGATTGGTCCAAATTGATTGAAGCATCCGGGGAAAATTTAGGGTCCTAAAAAAAAGGGTCAACACTGCAAATATTTACTTTCTGCATTAACTCATTCTAACTGCAATAAAATTTTTTTTTTTCTCATATTTTTTCAATTATATTTCTTCTTTTAAAAAAAATCTGCAAACCACAAAAAACCAAGGGCACATTCATGTGAAATAAAAATTTTTTTTTTTTATCCCAAACTTTTGGCCATGACGTATAATATTATTAAATATATATATATATATATAAAAAACCCACATTTTATTTTATATGAAGGGCTAGCTACTTGCGGGGACTTTATTTTCGTGCTTATATGGGGGTACATTTTTTACTTTTTTTTTTTTTTTTGTCCCTCTATCGGGGGAAAATTTAACCCTTTGCTTTACAGATAACCTTTTTTGGAATACTTAAAGCCCCTTTTTAATACTGTATAATTTTTGTACCTGCAAATTTAAATTTTCATTTTTAAAATGCCAAACCTTGGGGCCTTTTAAAATTTTTGTCTCATTTACCTCTTCACACACCTTTTTTTGTGTAAATAGTAGTCTTTGCGGGCACAAAAAGACTATCTGTTCCCCATACACTTTATTTTTTCCGGCCGCCTATGCCCGCTTCAACGACCCCAAAAACAAAAAAAAACGGCAGCACCGTTTTGTCCGGCCGCTAAAATTTAAAATTTTCCCCGGATCTGGAAAAAAACGGATACAACACAATGCATCGGGAAAAAAAACCGGGGCCAAGAAAGTAAAGGGGAAAAAAAAAAAAACGCACCGTACCACCTTTTTAACAACACGCCAACGGCCGAATCAAAAAACGGATTTTGAAAGAGGCCTTACATTATCCCCCTTTTTCCAAGGGGCAACCCCCTTTTTGGGGAAAAGGAAAAAACCCTTTTTCTTGAGATTATTATTTTTTTTTTCATTCTGTTTTTTTCTTGACAACATTTGGGAGCGTACTTCAGTTCCCAGTTTCCTTTTTAAAAATTAGAAACTTTCCCCCAGCAACATTCTAACAGTCCAGCTCTGCAAATGTGCGGCTTAACTTCATGTGACTGTAAAAAACACTTACCAAAATAAAGCGAACCCGGGAATGTGCTGAAACTTTTTCCCCATTTTTAGGAGTAAAACAAAAGAAGTAATTAAAAAAAAAAGGGGCAAAAATCAACAAAAAAATTCCGGGGAATAAGCACCAGGCAAAAACAAGTTGTATTTGGATACGCAAGAAGACTATACATTTGGCACTGTATTTTAGAAAAAAATTTTCGTTTTTGCCATTAATTTTACTAAGGGGAGTAATTTGGGGTGTTTTTGGGAACGCCATTGTTTGAAACAATAAAAGAAAAAACATTCTACTTTTTTAGGGAGGTTTTATTTTGTTTGTTTTGGGAAAAAAACATGCAGGTGTTTTTCATTTTCAACTTTGCTTTTAATTTTTTATTGTTGTGTAACAACAAAACCTTATAGGTAATTTAATGCAGTTACTGACTTATTTCAAATGTAAAAAATTTTTTTTCCATTCCCAGGAATTAAAGGGATTTTGTACCTTCTGTTCCTGTACTTTTTTTTTGCACATTTTTTTTTTAATTTTTTTCCGCAAAGATATATCTTGTGGTCCTTGCAGGGCAATGAACATCAATATAACGTGGGTGAAAAAGATTGAACACGTCACCAATTTCAAGTAAATTATTTCTAAAGATGCATTGGAAATTCCCCATTGTTTGTCTCAACCCTTCCAAAACCCAAAGGCAAATAAAAAAACTATAAATTGATCGCAGTTACAGCAACAATTTTAAAGGGTCTTTTAAACTTAGATTTTTTTCTTTAGGTAAGAGCCGACAGGTACAACTTGCACAAGGATTTCAAACCAATCCATAGGCTTCGCTTTTTTCAACACAACAAGAAATACTTTTTTGCTGTCACTCTATATAAGCACAGCCACCCATCCCCCGCATTGCAATCCTCGGTGAGTTTATGGCCATCTTTTTTATCCTAAAATTTTTAAAATCATTGTCGCTGATAACCCATTCAGATAGCAAGCCTAAAATAAGCTGTAGGGTGGGCAGCGCCTCGTCAACTCCACTTTAAGGCCGAATCCACATGAAATACGGACAAGTGCAAACGATAAAACATCGCATAGCACTGGACCAGCATTCATCATGGGGCCTCCCTCACCATTTTTTTTTTTCGGGGCGTTTTCTATTTTTGAGTAAAAACCAGCATGGGGGATTTTCCCAACACTAAGCCCATCTCGGGCCCTCGCACCCTTAACCAGGGGGGCGAGTGACAGCGCGCACTCACTTTTTGATACACTGAGTCTTTCTCGCCGACGCAGGCAAGGGGAGATAGAAGAAAATTTTTTCTCTCCCCCCCCTCCCACTTTGCCCCCCGAAAACCCTCTATCGGGGCTCGAGCACAGACATGATACTTGGCTCCCGCACGCAGCAGAGCAGGACTAGGGTCATTAGCATATCGCATCCGAGCCCTCCCAACCATACCGAGTTTGACCCGGCCTAACCTTGATAACACCAAGCGGGTTTCCAACTACAATAATCTCATTTAAGGCTGGTGTCACACTTGCGGGATGCGAGAAACTTGCACACTTCCCTCAACACCCGCCGCCCGCCCCTGGATTGCCTGCAGTACCGTATTTCTATGACCACATCTGCGGTCCGAGTTCCACGCATGCGGGGTTGATGCAGAGACTCTGCAATTTTCCCCGCAAGTGTGGCATCGGCCTAAGGGCTCATACCCACTTGCAAAATACGGACGATGCAATCCAAAAAAAACGATTGCTTTTGGACCAATGTTATTCAATAGGTGACATCCATTTGCAAGTTTTTTCTCAGCCGAAATCGGACTAGAAAAAAATCGCAGCATGCTCAAATTTTCTTCGATTCTCGGTCGGAACCCCAATACAAGTCAATGGGTCAGAAAAAAATCGGACACACTTGTACCATACAGTGCTGCCGTTTATACGCACTGGTGTCCTTTTGAAAGCCGGCAATTCATCCCCCAACTGTAAAATCACACTGACTTCACAAACACAGATAATTACACTAGAAAAATATATATATTAATATATATATATTTTTATATATATATATACACACACAAATCAAAAAAAATAAGGGAACCTTAAATAACAAAAAAATAACTCCCAAGTAAATCAAACTTCTGTGAAATCGAACTGTCCATTAGAAGCAACACTGATTGACAATCAATTTCAACCGTGCTGTTGTCAAATAATAGACAACAGAAAATTATTGGCAATTTTCAAAGACACCTCAATTAAAGGAGTGGTTCTCAGGGGGGACCACGACCTCACTTAGTACCAATGTTTTTCTGGCATTTTTGGTCACTTATGAAAGTTGGTTTGCTTTCACCTCGGGAGCATGAGACGTACCTACAACCCACACAAGGGTTCAGGTAGTGCAGCTCATCCAGGATGCACATCAATGCGAGCTGTGGCAAGAAAGTTTGCGGGTCTGTAAGCATAGTGCCAAGGGCTTGGGCGCTACCAAACAGGCCACTAAACCAGAGACTGGAGGGGGCCATAGGAGGGCAACAAACCCACAGCAGGACCGCTAAACCCTCCGCCTTGTGCAAGGAGGAACAGGAGGACAACTCCGGGGGCCCCCTGCAAAATGACCAGCAGGCCACAAATGTCATGTGTCTCACAAACTTAAAGAAACCGACTCCATGAATCGGCTGAGTGCCCGACTCCCAATGGGGGTTTGTCTCACAGCCCAACCCATGCAACCTTGGCATTTGCCACAAACACAGATTGGCAAATTTTGCCACAGGGCCCTGTCCTTCACAGATAAAAAACTTCACACAGAGCTCGTACCGTGTAGACCGTGGAAAGCGATCTGCGACTGCAGCATCCTCAGCATGACCGTTTTGGGGCAGTGGGTCAGTAATGGTGTGGGGTGGCATTTCTTTGGAGGGCCGCACTGCCCTCCATGTCTCCCAATAGCTTGACTGCCATTAGGGACGAGATGAGACCTCAGACCCATGTGAACCCAATGCTGGTGCTGTTTCCCTGGGTTCCTCCTAATGCAGGACAAGCCAACCTCGTGGCTGGAGTTTTGTCACAGTTCCTGTAAATGAAGGCATGAACTATGGACTGGCCTGCCCTTTAGCTTGGAAAAGTGGAAAGGTAGGATAAGGAGGCTGGTGGGATATCATCCTGGTTGTTTGGTTCATGGGGAAGGGCCAACCAAGCTTTTTGCCATTTTTTATAAAAAAAAAAGCAAAATTTAACAATTTTCAAAAAAATGCAGAAGACTTTTAGTTTCTTAGCTATTTAGGAGTAAAGGTAGGCTAAAGAGCGAGACACGGTACGATTGTTCAGCTTTTTTTTAATCATTTTTATAAAAACAAGTAATTTTAGCCTTTTTAAAAAATTTTTGAATAGACCTTATGATTATTTTAGCAAGGAAAGTGGAATAGTTTAGGATAAGGAGGGTGGGACACTATCACAGTATTTGGGACTGGGAAGGCCAACCAGCTTTTTTTTTTCCCCTTTTTTAAATATAAATACGAGTAAAAATTTTACTTTTCAAAATGTTTTTAGACCTTATGTCTTTTTTTTTAGGTAAAGAAAGGGTATAGTAAGGATGTACCTGTGTCAAGTGAAGGCAAACAAGCTTTTTCCATTTTTTTTTTAATAAGTTAGGAATTCTTCTAAATTTGATTTGACTTTGTCACTTTTAGCAAGAAACAGTTAGGATAAAATGCTGGGGACATAAACCAGGTTGTTTTTTCCGTTGGAAGGGGAACCATTTTATAGAAAAATATTAAAATTTAGCATTATTTAAACATTTATTGCACTTCATTTATATAAGGTAAGTGGGATAATTAATATTAGGCTGGGGATGTTACCTGGTTGTTTGGTGCCACAGGAAGCCAACCAGTTTTTTTTACCTGTTCAACATTTAAAATACAGGATACAGCAGCCAAGGTTAACATTTTCCTCAGGTAAGAAAAGCGTTTCATGAATTGGGCCACCTACCAAGTCAGGCAACTCGTTTAAGAAAACCTGTAGGAAAAAAATGGCAAAGTTTATTCAACCAAATGATTATACCCCGTGTCAAAATTGTTGGAGGTTTCATTTAATGACAAAAAACCAACAATGGCACAAAATAACTTGAATCTGACAAAAGAAATAAACAAAAATCTATGACAATAACAAATGAAAGTCGAGATTGCTTTTCAACCATTCTTCCACAGAAATAAAAAAAAAAAAAACTCATGAAATGGCATGGAAAAATGAAAATAATTGACAAAAGGGACATGTTAAATCAAGGTATGTCCACTAATTAGCATCAAGGTGTCTACAATCTTGGAACCATGAGGGGCCTGTTAGAGGGCACAGATACCACTGGCTGTTTGGTGACATGGTTGTATAAACAATCAATTGGACCAAGGAAGCAAGAAAATTGCTCAAGATTAAATGAAAATTAAAACAAATATGTTTAAAGGTAAAAGTTATAAGACCATCTCCAAGCATTTGAGGTTCCGTGACTACAGTTGCACATATTATACAGAAATTTAAGCTCTATGGGACTGTAGCTACCTAGCCCAGAAAAACAAAACTTCTAAACAGATTAAAGGTGAACTTCAAGCTCAAGGAACGCTGGTCAGATCACACCATCCTCGTTGTATGGCCAACGTGACTTCATGGGAGACGACCAAGGAGGACACCATTGTTGAAAAAAAAAAAAAACATAAAAAAGCCAGACTGGAATTTGCCAAACTACATGTTGACAAGACACAGAGCTTCGGAGAGTGTGAAACATGGAGGAGGTTCTGTTATGTTATGGGATTGCTTTGCTGCATCTGGCACGGGGTGTCTAGAATCTGTGTAGGTACAATGAAATCTCAGACTATCAAGGGATCTAGAGAGAAATGTGCTGCCCAGTGCCCAAAAAAGCTTGGTCTCCAGTCGCGGGTCGGGGGTCTTGCAACATGATAATGACCCAAAACACACAGCTAAACACACCCAAGAATGCTAAGAGGAAACATTGGACTATTCTGAAGTGGCCTTCTGAGAGCCCTGACCTAAATCCTATTAATAATCTTGAAAAAGAGCTGAAACATGCCGTCTGGAAAAGGCAACCTTCAAACACAAGACAACTGGAGCGTTTTCTTCGAGATGGGCCAAAATACCTGTCAAGAGGTGCAGAAGTCTCATTAACAGTTCAGAATTGTTTGATTGTAGAGATTGCCTCAAAAGGTTGTGCAACAAAATATTAAGTTAAGGTACCGTCATTTCTGTCTAGGCCTATTTCATGAGTTTTTTTTTTTAAATTCGTGGAAGCATGGTTTGAAAAGCAATGTCTTTTATTTGTTCATTTTCATAGATTTTTTTTTATTTATTATTACTTTATTACTTTTGTCAGATTCAAGTTATTTCTGTGACCATTGTGGTTTTTCTTGTCATTAAACGAAGGGTACCAACAATTTTGACCACTGTGTGTTATGAAGAGAATTTTCAAAAATTTGGGTGTGTAATGCACACAGTTTTGATTCGGCTCCACTTTCTCTTTCCAGCAGTTGTGACATGAATGTGCATTTTGCATACTTGCATTCATTTGATGACCACTGAAAATGGTATGTGGAACAGAATCCAATGATGTGTGCATTACACACCATTAGGATACAACAAGCTGCACTACTTGCTGAAAAATCTACTCGGGGAAGACAACTCCTTTAATAAACATGACAGTACGAAGATCAATATTAGCATCAGTACTGCAATACAATAGTCAAATAATATTGCCTGCCAATAACAACATATTATCGGCATTACAGTAGTGATAATACCGCACAACTGATAATTAATTCAAATTCTGTACTAGGATGATATTACCAAACCAATATGACCAGTAAAACAGTTCTACACCACACCCGGCAGAAACCCTATATGTGTTTGCTATACAGGGGTTTTCGATGACATTTTCGATGATCATAATCATTCACTTTTACTTCCACTCTGCCCAAGACTGCCTTGATCACTTACACTTATTCCATCCATAATTCATCCCTGCAGCATGTAACTCACAGACATCTTTGGCTTACCACTTTTGCAGCACCTTTCACACATTCCCTCACCTCTATTCAAACTGTATAGTGCTATAACCAGTGCTATAGACTAATAATTCCCCTTCTGTGCCATGTAGTATTAGTTCCCTCCTTTTGTTCCTCACATAATAATAGTGCCCCTTCTGTGCTCCTACACAGTAATAATGCCCCCATATTTCTTACAGTTATACTACCCCTATCCTTATAGACCTAGAAAACATCCTCCTTCTGGTTAATGGTGTCAAAGTATTTGCAGAACCGAATCCAAAAGGGTGGCATGAGGAGACCCAACATCCTGCAGTGGAATTTGGGTCCATGGTGAAGCACAAGCTAGATTTGCATTCACCAAGAACACCAGAATTGGCAGGGCTGCCACTGGTGCCCCATTCTGTTCACAGATGAGAGAAGATTCACACTGAACACACGCGAGAGGAATGAAAGAATAGAGACATCATGGTAAATGTTATGATGCCAACATCATTATCCTCATGGGCAGTTTAGTGGTGGAAACAGCCATCTGGGGAGGCATATACTACTCTGAATCCTCAGAGCCATTGTCAGAACTTACGCTGCTGCATTGACCTTTGATTCAGGAAAATGCTCAGCTTCATATGACCAGAATAGGCAAGTAGATCCTGGATGATAGTGGCTTTGATGTAACTGACTGTCCCTCCATTATCCCGACCTGTGTATCTGTGCATCCGACGCTGCCAAGAAGCGCTACAGACTTTCCAGGAGCCACTGATGTTGTGATCCAGGTCTGGGAGGATATGCCCCAGGACAACCACCCCATGTCCCATCATATAGTCATATGGGGCCCTTATACACTAATGTGCCACATTACGAGTTGCAGTGATGAAATTCATGTTGGATCCACCTGTGATTTCAGCTTTTGCTTAATTTTTTAGATGATTTGGAATCCAACCCTTGGTCGATGATAATTTTGGTCCCTATTGACCATTGATTTGTCATTTTGTCCTCAACAAGCTACATAATTTATATCAATAATGAGTATCAACTCTCATTCAAGGAGATTTGATGTGCGATTAACGTGTTCCTTTCATTTTGTGCATTGTAGCTCGATATAAAGCATTCGCTTCTGGGGGCGAAAACTCCTGTAATATGGCGCCATATGGAGATCTTGCAGCTTCCTAATGCAGAACGTAGGGGTTCCGTCTACCGCTGTTTGTATGACTCCTAAGTCAACATCGGGTCAATATTTTTGGATAAATAATTGTATTTCATCAGTAAACACATGCACCTGTGCTTTTGACGTCTGCGTTGCGTGTTCTTATGTTCCACCAAGCTTGGACAAACATTATACATCTCATTAAAAACTTGACATAAGACATATTTTCTGCTGTTTTTGTTAAGCAAAGAAAAAAAAGGTCAAGATGGGTCCCAGCTATTGCTGTTGACTTAACATTATTGTGTACATGACGGCTTGATTGCTGTGCGAATCCAAATAATGTATGTTTTATTTATGATGGAAATTACATTTTTTCTTTAAATTGCAAACCTCATTTAATAAAGCATAATCAAAAGCTAAAAGAAGTGTCTCGTTTTCAGTCCAGACACCAAAAAACCTTGTCTACCGGGCATTAAACTTTACATCAATTCTGATTAGATTATTTTCCTGTTATTGATTTCCCCCCCCAATATTTTATTACTTTTTAGTTATCACTATCAGAGATTGAATGAACAGAATTTGTAAAATGTACGGTAACTCTTCTTGCTTCGCTTGATAGACCTTTCACCTACAAAATGTACTTAAAAAGAAAATGTTCCCTCTCCTGATGTGTAGTATTTCCCATAAAAAATTACTCCTCTATTATTCCTCCTGGAAATGTTGGTATAAATTGTATAAATTGGTGTTTACCATTCCCTCTGTCAATTGGGCATGTGACTACTTTCTCTCATAGTGTCCAATATATAGTGATTCTATCAGACTACGTAAGGACATATCCTACTGATAAGGTAAATAGTAACACCCAGTTATTAATTAATTCATAAATTTCCACTAGGAATAACAAATTCCACAGTCCGTCCATGAAAATTGGACCGCACTTGGATGTCATCCAAGAGCGTTCCGATTTTTTCAACCGACTCATAGACTTGAATGATGATACTGGAGGCAAGTACTGCACTACACTTTAGACACCAAATTATTGCAGGCACTTTAATAATAAAAAAGTTTTTTTCAATAAAATACCTTCTCTATTGATTTGGAATCTGCAGAATTGTCTGTTAAATATGGTTTGAAGTTACAGTGGTCGGGAATGACCATTTTATCTTTGAAACATTGTAATTTAAGGCTAGTGTAACTGTAGCGATCACTATACAGTATACATATGTAAGGGGTTACAATGAATGATGTATTGCCTTAACCCCTTATGTATGTTACTAATGTCCGTAGTGATATGCATGTGTATAAGTATAATGTAATGTTCTAAAATTTCTGCACCATATAGGGACAGTGCAGTAACCAGTTTGGCCATTAGATGGGGTATAGAGCTCAGTAGGACAGGCCAACATATACATGGTTAACTGCAGGAGGGGTTAGCTGGGGAGCAAGATAGGAAGGTCTTCCTGGTTTAGGCCAGTTGGGGCCAGGGAGCCCCATAGGTGCTCAGATGGGCTATAGGCACGGGCTGCCCAATACCCCATAAAGTTCAAGCGTGTGCCCAGCAATCCAGGGTACCCAGGGAAGAGCGAAGTTGCAGCAAATCCCTCAGTAGACAGAGAAGGAAGGAAGCAGAGGAAGGCACAAAGGTCACGTAAAAGTGTACGGCAGGTCACTCCAAATGTGATGGATTGCTTTGTGAGCTTAATCTCTTATGTCCGGGGTGAAAAGGCAGGAGAGCAATGTACAGTACAACAAATGATAGAATTAAAACTCCTATGTTAGGATTTTTAACAAGAGGTAAATTGCAAAAGTTGCTTGATTTTAAAAGCAGTTTGAAATTTTGAAACAGTTGTTCAGCAGATAAAAAAATATTTTCAAAAGGGCATGCCCTCATCATCTCCCGCCTCGACTATTGCAACCTCCTACTCTCTGGCCTCCCCTCTAGCACTCTTGCACCACTCCAATCTATCCTAAACTCTGCTGCCCGAGTAATCCACCTGTCTCCCTGTTATTCTCCAGCCTCTCCTCTCTGACAAGCCCTTCACTGGCTTATTGTCCAGAAGCTCCAGTTCAAAACCCTATGACATATAAAGCCATCCACAGCCTGTCTCCTCCATACATCTGTGACATGGTCTCCCGGTACTACTTGCAACCTTCGCTCCTCTCAAGATCTCCTTCTCTACTGCTCACTGCTCAATACTGTGACATACTAAATGGACATTAACAACCATTTCTAGAGTGTAAAAAAAAATGAAGTATAGACCACTAGAAACCAGATAAGTGTGAAAATGGAGCTGCAGGGAATCAGTGTGGGCCAGTATTGCTTATTTTTTTATTTTAACCCCTCTCTGCCATTGGATGTACTATCCATCCATAAAACCCGTGCCAATCTGCCCATGGATGGGATAGTACGTCCAAGGCAATCAGCTGCGCTCCCGGGGGATTATCACAGCTGACACCCGGCACTATGTACCAGGAGCGGTCACGGACTGCTCCCGGCACATTAACCCCTGGCACACCATGATCAGACATGATCGCGGTGTACCAGGGGCACAGGGGAGCATCATGCAGGGAGGGGGCTCCCTGCGTGCTCCCCTGAGACCCTCAGAACAGCGCGATGTGACCGCGCTGTTCTGAAGGCCTCTTCTCTGCAGGACCCCAGAACCAAGATGGCCGCCGGGTCCTGCAGGGAGGCGGCTTCCTCAGTGCCTGCTGAGAGCAGGCACTGAGAAGCCTGCAGCAGTGCCAGAGTGATCGCTGGTGTGACAGAGTGCTGTGCACCCTGTCACACCAGCGATCTGACACCATACTGTGATGTCCCACCCTGGGAAAAAGTAAAAAAGTTAAAAAATCAAAATCACAAGTGTAAAAAAAAAAATTCAAAATAAAGGAAAAAAATTTAAAAAATCCCCAATAAATTCATTTCGTTCTGCAAATAAAAAAAACAAAACAATAAAAGTACACATATTTGGTATCACCGCGTCCTTAACAGCCCCCCTATAAAACTGTCCCACTAGTTAACCCCTTTAGTGAACCCCTTAAAAAAAAACAAAGCAAAAAATCAATGCTTTATCATCATACCGCCGAACAAAAAGTGGAATAAAACGTGAGCAAAAAGACCAATATAAAAAAACATGGTACCGCTGAAAACGTCATCTTGTCCCGCAAAAAACGAGCCGCAACACAGCATCATCAGCGAAAAAATGAAAAAGTTATAGCTCGCAGAATAAAGCGATGCAAAAATAATTATTTTTTATATAAAATAGTTTTTATTGTATAAAAGCACCAAAACCTAAAAAAAATGATATAAATGAGGTATAACCGTAATCGTACTGACCCGAAGAATAAAACTGCTTTATCAATTTTACCACACGCGGAACAGTATAAACGCCCCCCCCAAGAGAAATTCATGAATTGCTGATTTTTGTTCATTCTAACCTCCCAAAAATTGAAATAAAAAGCAATCAAAAAATGACACGTGCTCAAAAATTGTACCAATAAAAACGTCAACTCGTACCGCAAAAAATAAGACCTCACATGACTCTGTGGGCCAAGATATGCTAAAATTATAGCTCTCAAAATGTGGTGATGCAAAAACTATTTTTTGCAATAAAAAGCGTCTTTTAGCGTGACAGCTGCCAATCATAAAAACCAGCTATAAATAGTAAATCAAACCCCCCTTTATCACCCCCTTAGTTAGGGAAAAATAATAAAATAAAAAAATGTATTTATTTCCATTTTCCCATTAGGGTTAGGGTTGCGCCTAAAGTTAGGATTAGGGTTGGGATTAGGGTTAGGGGTGTGTTAGGGTTAGGTTTGTGGTTAGGGTTGGGACTAGGATAAGGGGTGTGTTGGCGTTAGAGTTGGAGTTAGAATTGGTGGGTTTCCGCTGTTTAGGCACATCAGGGCCTCTCCAAATGTGACATGGCGTCTGATCTCAATTCCAGCCAATTCTGCGTTGAAAAAGTCAAACGGTGCTCCTTCACTTCTGAGCTCTGCCATGCGCCCAAACAGTAGTGTACACCCACATATGGGGTATCAGCGTACTCAGGACAAATTGCACAATAACTCTTGGGGTCCAATTTCTTCTGTTACCCTTGGGAAAATAAAAAATTGGGGGCTGTACGTTATAAACTTCTGTGAAGCACTTGGGGGTTCATAGCGCTCACCACACATCTAGATTAGTTCCTTGTGGGGTCTATTTTCCAAAATGGGGTCACTTTTGGGGGGTTTCCACTGTTTAGGCACATCAGGGGCTCTCCAAATGCGACATGACGCCCCCAGACCATTCCATCAAAGTCTGCAATCCAAAACGTCACTACTTCCTTCCGAGCCCCAACGTATGCACATACAGCAGTTTTCTCCCACATATTGGGTATCAGCGCACTCAGGATCATGTTTGTGGAAAAAATATGATTTTTTTAATTTCGTGCTTGGGCGTTATAAACTTTAGTGAAACACCTGGGGGTTCAAAGTTCTCACCACACATCTAGATAAGTTCCTAGAGGGGTCTAGTTTCCAAAATGGTGTCATTTGTCGGGGCTTTTCACTGTTTAGGCAGATCAGGAGCTCTCCAAACACGACATGGCGACCAGCCAATTCTGCGTTGAAAAAGTCAAACGGCGCTCCTTTCCTTCCAAGCTCTGCCATGCACCCAAACAGTGGTTTACCCCCACATATGGGGTATCAGCGTACTCTGGAAAAATTGCACAATAACTTTTGAAGTCTTGTTACCCTTGGGAAAATAAAAATTGGGGTGAAAAGCATTTTTTGGGAAAAAATATGATTTTTTAATTTTACGGCTCTACGTTATAAACTTGTGTGAAGCAGTTGGGGATTTAAATTGCTCACCACAGATCTAGATAAGTTCCTTAGGGGTCTAGTTTCCAAAATGGGGTCACTTGTGGGGGTTTCCACTGTTTAGGCACATCAGGGGCTCTCCAAATGCAACATGGCGTCCAATCTCAATTCCAGCCAATTTTGATTGGAAAAAGCCAAATGGTGCTCCTTCCATTCAGAGCTCTGCCGTGCGCCCAAACAGTGGTTCCCCCCCCCCACATATGGGGTATCAGCGTACTCAGGACAAATTGGACAACAACTTTTGTGGTCCAATTTTTCCTGTTACCCTTGGGAAAATATAAAATTGGTGACTAATAGATAATTTTTATGGGAAAAAAATAGGATTTTTTATTTTCATGCCCGGGCATTATAAACTAGTGTGAAGCACTTGAGGGTTCAAAGTGCTCACCACAGATCTAGATAAATGGGGTCACTTGTGGGGGGTTTCCATTCTTTAGGCTCATCTGGGGCACTGCAAACGGAACATGACCCCCATCAACGTCTGCATTCCAAAACGTTATTACTTCCTTTCCAAGCCCTGCTGTGCGCCCAAACAGTGGTTCCCCCCCACATGGGGTATCAGCGTACTCAGGACAAATTGGATAACAACTTTTGGGGTCCAATTTCCTTGGGAAAAATCAAAAATTTGGGAGTAAAAAATCATTTTTGTGGAAAATTGTTTTTTTTTTCACACCCAGGCATTATAAACTTTTGTGAAACACTTGGGGGTTCAAAGTGCTCACAACAGATCTAGCTAAGTTCCATAGGGGGTCTAATTTCCAAAATGGTGTCACTTCTGGGGGGTTTCCACTGTTTAGGCGCATCAGATGCTGTCCAAACGCGACACGGCGTCCAATCTCAATTCCAACCAATTTTGGTTTGAAAAAGTCAAACGGCGCTCCTTCCCTTACAAGCTCTGCCGTGTGCCCAAACAGTGGTTTTCTCCAACATATGGGGTATTGGCGTACTCAGGAGAAATTGCATAACAACCTTATCTGTCCATTTTGTAAAAAAAAAAGTTTGTAAAAGATAATTTTTGTGACTAAAAAGTTAAATATTAATTTTTTCCTTCCACGTTGCTTCAGCTCCTGTGAAGCACCTGAAGGATTAATAAACTTCTTGAATGTGGTTTTGAGTACCTTGAGGGGTGCAGTTTTTAGAATGGTGTCACTTTTGGGTATTTTCTGCCATATAGACCCCTCAAAGTGACTTTAAGTGTGAGGTGGTCCCTAAAAAAAATGAGAAATCGCTGGTCAACTTTTAACCCTTATAATTTCCTAACAAAAAAAAATTTTGGTTCCAAAATTGTGCTGATGTAAAGTAGACATGTGGGAAATATTATTTCTTAACTATTTTGTGTGACATATTTCTCTGTTTTAAGGGAATAAAAATTCAAAGTATGAAAATTGCAAAATTTTCAAAATTTTCGCCATATTTGCATTTTTTCCAAAATAAACGCAAGTTATGTCGAAGAAATTTTACCACTATCGTGAAGTACAATATGTCACGAGAAAACATTCTCAGAATTGCCAATATCCGTTGAAGCGTTCCAGAGTTATAACCTCATAAAGAGACAGTGGTCAGAATTGTAAAAATTGGCCCGGTCATTAACGTGCAAACCACCCTTGGGGGTGAAGGGGTTAAAGGGAATCTATTTGTATGATCAACCCAAGCCATCTACAGTATATCGGTATGCAGGTCATAGAAATATGAATAAATGATAGCTTGATATTTATGATCCATCATTTTAGTCTCAAGAAATCCACATTTTTCTTAATTTGTAAATGAATAGTTGAGATCTATGGGCTGGACATAGATCTTGGTCAGAATCAGCCGCCAGAGATTATTATAAATGAAAGTAGACGTTACCAGTGTGAGACATGTAGATCATGAGAGCAGACTGTCAGTCATTACATGTCTCACAATGGTTAACCTCTTTCAATTAAAATAAGTTCTTAAGGCGGATTCTCAGTGAAATCTATGTCCGGCCCATAGATCTTAACAGCTCATTTAAATATTAAGAAAAATGTGGAATTCTCTGGAATAAGACATCAGATCGCAGATATCAAGGTATCATTTTTTTCAGCTTCCTATGACCCACATGCCCATATAGACAGCTTAGGAGGGTTGATCCTAATGTCTGATTCCCTTTATTTCAGTCTGTTTAATTTTGAAATAATTTTTTTATCAACTCGAGATCCACTTTAGCCTTTCTTGAATTGAGCTAAGTTGTACATAAGACACTAAAATCGGTCTTAGGCTACTTTCACACATCCGTTTTTTACCGTCAGGCTTGATCCCGCTTTTTTTTAAAAAAAAACGGACTCGTTTTTTACTACCGCCGGATCCGTTTTTTTCTCATTGACTTGCATTAGCGCTGGATCGCGCTGCATGTCCTTCCGTTTTGTCCGTTTTTTTCCGGATCCGGCATAAATTTCAATTCCGGCGGCCGGACTAAATGGCCAGAGGAACATTTTTTGTTTCCGGAGAAAAAAACGGACAGCGCCTGAAGTGGCGCATCAGGCTAGTTGGTACAATAGAAGTCTATGGGTGCCGGATTAGGCAAAAGATTGATCCGCCCCCGGACTCCATTTTCTTCCTCTGCGCAAGCCTGGATGGACAAAATCTCTCTCTCTCCTCATTCCAGGCATGCTCACTCTGCATTTCTCGGGTTCAAAAGTTCAAAACGGATCCGTCCAAAAACCTGATCCGTCGCATCAGTTTTGCTCAATCTGCACAGGATCCGTCTTTTACAAACTTGGACGGATTGTGCCGGATTGGAAAAAATGGATGTGTGAAAGTAGCCTTAGAAAGCCTATGGGTGATATATAGTGATGGATGGCATTCTACAAGGCATCCACGACTTGCATACATTGTTTTCATGTTTGCTTAGTATTTTGTCTCATACATCTCAAGATATGATAGGTTTCGACATATATTAAGCAAAGACGCATCTGTATATCGAAGGCATAGCTGGTGAAGAACGTAGATATTAAATTGCTACAATATCAAAAATTGTTATCAAACTTGAGGATATTCAGTCTGAAAAAGAAGACTTAGGATCTAATAATAATGCAGAAATATATAGATTTTTTTTACACCTTTTACACATTTTTTACTGTACCATCAATGAGACTATATATTCTTTACTCTATGAGGAATGAGACTATAAATTCTTTACTGTGAAAGCGTTGACGTTATAGATTTTTTGCTGTATGAGCAGTGACACTATGGATTCTTTAGTGTACAAGGATTAATATATAAGCCTACAGAAATTAAGAGACTATAAATTAGACTAAATCATTATTAAGTACATGATTAAAAATAATTAAAAATTTACAGGAAATAATTTCTGCAGGAAAAAGGACAAAGTCCCCTAATACAGCTGATTTTTACTTAACAAAATAGTTCATATAATATTCAAAGATGGCGGAAAAAGGTGCATGTGCTTAAATAAAAATAAATATCCAATGATAGAGGACCATGATTTAATTTTTTTTGTAGCTATTTAAAATATTGGACACTTTATAGTTTGCATAAGGATTGAGAGAGAAATATGGATTCTTTACTGTAAGAGCAGAGAGACTATAGATTTTTTAATGTAAGAGCTGTGAGACCATTAAACTTTTTGTCACACAATATTGTGATAGTCAATTTATTAAACAAGTTCAAATAAAGCTTGGATGCCTTAGGGTATGGCTCCACGTTCAGGAAGACTGGCGTTTTGGACGGAGCGGAAATCCCGCTCTGCCCAAAGCCCCTCCCCCTTCTGAAAGTGGGGTGAATCCGGATGTGTTCATTGAACACATCCGGAATCATCGCAGCGCTACATAGGACTGTGTTATTTACGCTCTGTCGCCGCAAGGTAAAAGGACATGCTGCGATCTGAAAAGATGCGCCGCATGTCCATTTACCCAGGTCTGCCGCCTGCGTGTTTTATCGCATAGTGGAGACGGGATTTCATGAAATCCCCTCCACTATACTGTAACATCTGGACGCTGCGTGTTTGACACTGCGGCTGTACACAGCGTCAAACACGCAGCGTTTCCTGACCGTGGAAACCTACCCTTACTTGAAAGTGATAATATTTCAGATTATGGCTACTATATTTCTGCAGATGGGATGTTGATTAAGGGATTTCATCTGATGTCAAATTTGTAGGAATCTGAAAGAAGTACATTTTTCTCAAATATGTACAAATAGCCACCTGTCACTTATGGGATTTTGCCGCCCACAGGACTAACGCTGTAAGATTGTAACCTGGACTTGATGCACCTGTTTTTTAACCTTATTGACTCTGTATAATAAAATGCAATGTAATACAATGCAAATAACATGCTATTTTACACATACCAGAAGACTGTGTCAGCCAGAAAATGATCACATGACCTTGGGCTTCCACACAATGCCTTACAGGTATCATATGACATGGCATAGCAAAGCAATTAGGGACTATCATAGCCAGTATAAAAGCCCAGGCAGGGAATGCAGCAGCCATATTGTGGTGAATCTGGATAGTGAGAGGACGGCACAGCTCACAATTTAGTCACAGAGATAGGGAGAGAAAAACATAAAATACTTAAAAAACTTTACAGATAGTGTGTGACAAGACAGCAGTGAACAAGGTTAGTATGTGAGGAAAAGAGAATAGTTCCATGAGTCTCTTTAAGGGTAATTGGAGAATTTGGAGAACATGTGATTCTAAAAAAAAAATAAACTGATTTGGCAAATTTGAATGATTAAAATTACATTATATCATTATAATATATATATAGAATAATGAAATAAAATACAATATACTATGGTATAGTATAACACAATAATATATAATATAGAGCAATTTAATAGTGACATAAAATGCAATACACTATAAAACAGTACAATATACTTACATTTTCATTTTAAATAATTTATTTTAAATTCCAGTAGAATCTTGATGTCAGGCAGACTAAACACTAAACACGTTGCCATGATCAGAAATATTCAAATCTAAATTTCATCGCATCGCTCCAGACTTCTTGCTAGGAAACAAACATAATACTATTTCTTGGCTTTCCAAACCATTTGTTGTTGCCGGGGATGTAGCCATAGAAACGCTGTATAAAATCTATTTTCTATCTGATGATTTTACACTCTGTTTCCATTTCCTGCTGTTGGACGGAGATAAGATGAGCAGCTGGATTCCCCTGTGAGAGACTGAAACGCGTTGTCAGCACAAGACCGAAATTTTGTAAAAAAGAAAGAAAAAAAACTTTTTCACATTTTCCTTTTCTCACATTTTCATCCTTCCGGTAGGATGAGAATTCATACACTTCTAAACAGAGAGCAGACAGCAGGATTTCACACCGTGGAATATCACAGCAGAAAATCACAAAAAATACAAGTAAACTTTCATTTGTGTACTAATTTTACACTGAACGAAATAGAGCCAGGGTAGTGATAAAAAAAATACTATCTACGGGAAAAAGAAAACACTAAAATAACTTAGTAAACAAACAGCGATAAGTTGTGTAAATAAAAAAGGTATGATGCTGTATGGCGGCAAAAGAGCAAATATCTGGTGTTTACTGATGCTTGGTGATTGAATCTAATGGCAACAACTAAAGGAACACTGCTCATTCTCGGTTCAGCTATAGATATAGTGGGCTTGTGCCGGTAGGCTGCCCATGGGAAACATCCCCTGCTAAAGGAAAAATCAACATTTATACACTATACATTGGGTGTGTGAAGGAGGGGTTGTTGCAGCTGATGGCACTGGTCAAGAGTGCAACAATCACAGTCGCAGAAGGCACAACCTTGGCTGGGTCCATTGAAGAAGGGGTCTGCCGACACCAGCATACCTTTTTCTGTATGTGTGCCCTTCAACGCACATTCAGTTGAAATGTATAGTGACTCAAAGAACCATTGGCTCTCTGCTCCTCAGAAGCTATTCAAGCCACAGGCCCGCCATAGCCAAAAGCTGACATAGACGTGCCTGTTGATGGTGGCGCATGTCGTCACTGCCATGCATGACATCAACCCCTGCACCAACTGTGGAGCATGAAGAGGGCACTGCTCGCTGTGGGAGGCTGTACAGGTAAGAGATATGCTTTGTTTAATGCGTTTGAAGAAGAACGTCAAGACAGTGTACATTATTAAAGGAGGGGACGAGGGCAAGGGACATTATTAAAGGAGGGGGCCAGGATGGATGACATTATTAAAGGAAGGGGCCAAGATGGATAATATTATTAACAGGAGGGGCCAGGATGGGCCATTCGGCCACTGCTGTTTTGGGGAATGTTTTTAACTTTTTTTGTCGTTTGTTTATCCAGACAGGTGAGGTCGGTGGTGCTTTGTAGCAACACTTGATGTAATCAGGTGAGTTGATCTTTTATTTAGTCAGGGTCCCGTCACTTCTTCCTCACCTTAGGACCGGTAGAAGTGCACACAGCGTCAAATGGCCGTAGTCCGACTGTTGTCTCTTCACATTTCTCCCGCCACCATGTTTTAATCGCTTTGAATAAAGGATTGCATCAGGAACAGTGAGTGCTGCTCATTCTTTTTCTCTGGACATCTTAATAATATTCCCTCTTGAGGCCCATATGTTATTAATTAATTTAGGTGCCAAAATTTGGAACGTTCCAACTAATTGAGGCATAAATGGAACAGACATGGCGTATATTACAACTGTATCGTTACCACTTGGGAGGGGGCATTATTGCTGTACTTGAGCACATAGACAGCATTACTATAGGAATTTTGTCACTTTAGCAAAGGTCACAAAATGCGAACTATGCATAATAGGGGTCATGGGAGGGGGCGTTGCTACTGTGAGTGGGTCAAAAAGAGGTAGTTAGCAGTTATTTTTAGATGTGGTAATTCTAGAAATGTAGTCAGCCATGGTCTGGTGCTTATTACTGTATATAGTCACACAACTCCTGGATGAAATATAATATTCTTACATCAGCTTGATTAAAAGATAAAATGAAATATTCCAAAGTTAATCACAAAGATTGACATTGACTTTTGTATTAAAGGGAATCTGTCAGCAGCTTTTTGTACCTTTGTACTTCTTTTTTTTTTCCAATCTTTGTTTCCATACCAAAGTAATCAATTATTACATTTTTTTGCAAATTGTGATGCTGGCTAGTCATTTTTCACAGACAAGCTATGAGACAGGAAAGTAAAGGAGCCCGGGTCAAATACCAGGAGGGTACGTCAAAGGCAATGGGGCTAGAGAAACGAATAGTCAAATGGTAATGTCAAAGGTCAGGCAACAAAGATCAGTTAATAGCAGAGCACAGAGCTCAAGGAACACACAAGATTGAACAAAGCTTCGATTAGCAATGGTCTGACCATTTTAGGTGACACTGGACGATAAAGGGTGATACTTGGAGTAAGCTTAGCAGGGCCGGATTGATTGGACCTCCAGACTATCCTTAATTTACATGGGTTAGCCTGGCAAGCCCCAGCCCTCAGTTGGGCGACTGAGCAATCCCATTCACAATATGACCAGCCCAGCATGTCACTCACTGGTCCCTAGGACAATGTGTTGCAGATTAGTGACACAAATAAGGCTCAAGTGCAGAGAGCTTGGCCCTGCACTTTCAGCTCTCAGTTCTGTTTGCATCTTTCCCCTACAGTATATTGGCCCCAACATAGCTCTTAAAACAGTTTAATGGCCCCATACAGCCTTCCATATAGTATACTGGACATCTCATAGCTTCCATATATTATAATGGAACCACATTACCTTCCATTTAGTATAATGGGCCCCACATAGTCTTCCATATAATAGAATGGCCTCCACATAGCCTTCCATATATAATATAATGAATATAATGGCCCCGCATAACCTTCCATATAATATAAAGGGCCCCACATAGTGTTCCATATAATAGAATGGCCTCCACTTAGCCTTCCATATAATATAATGGGTCCACATTGCCCTGGATTAAAATATGTAAATAAATAATCAATTATCAATAAATACTCTGCACTGCTCGGCACAGTTGGCACGCTGTAGTAATATAATCGCGCCTGCTGCATTGAGAGGTCAGCCTCCTCCTTTATTGCTCCATTATTGTATTAGTATCAGGATACTAATACAGTTAAAAGTGCGATGCCAAGCAGGTGGTGGTGCCACCGCTGATACTGGACCCCCTGACTCACGGGCTGCATAGTCATTAGTGGTACGCCACTGGTGCCAAGCTGACACTTTAAATGACACCATTTTGGGGAAATTAAATCTTTATCATCAATTTTTATTTCAAATTTTAAGTAGATGTGGTGGCTAAAAAAAACTGCTGTTCTTTGAGTTTGACATTTTTTCCGTTTTTTTTTATTTCTCATTACGGTATTTATTGTTTTAGTTTATTATTTTTATATTTTGATCAGACTTTTTCAATATCAAATACGTTATTGTTTTGTTTGCTATTATTTCTGAATTACTATTGGAGGAAAAGTGGTGATCTAGAATTTTTACATATTTTTTAAAAACTTTGAGTGATGCATCTGAAAATACAGCAGCTCGTGGGTCAACAGTGCATAGAATGCTTATAAAAGCAATAGAATTGGATAATGGAACACTCAAAGATGTAGTAAATTGTAGTTTAACAGCTGGATAAATTTGGCTGGATTTAGTATTCTCTAAAGCGCTTCTGAGGATAATTTCACTCCTTCCTTAATGCAAATAAGAAAAAAAGTCACTAAAGAACGTGGAAAAATAGAACTAAATTATAGAAAAATAATGCAATGAAGTGATAACAACATAAATAAAGCAAAAAGGTCTAAATCCAGTTGTGTCCATAAGAGATTAGAAGACCATTCCATATATAGGGAATTGGCTGTAGGTGATTGTTGATTATAAGGTCACGGAATGTTGTGCCGGTGATAAAGCAACTGCCGAGCGGAACTCTCCTCTGAGGGTTACAGTTAGTGGAGTGTGAGTATGCTTTTATTATCTCCTGATTTATGTCCTTTCCTATCCCTTGTGTCTGTGACTTCCCCTCCTCATTTCCCTCATTCTCTAATTATATTTGAACTTTTATTTAGTTAATGAGCAAAATGTGTAATTTATGTAACTGGCCTTCTGTCTTTGTATCAACCATCCATACGTGGGTACAATACAGAGCAATGTATAGATTAGGCATATATATCGTAACTGCCATCAATCTTTATCTATTACAGTTACATAATATTTAGATGGTCTAAGGCAGGGGTCCTCAAACTTTTTAAACAGGGGGCCAGTTCACGGTCCCTCGGACCATTGGAGGGCCGGAATATAGTTTAAAAAATACTATGAACAAATTCCTATGTAAACTGCACAGATCTTATTTTAAAGTAAAGCAAAACAAAACAGGAACAAATACAATATTTAAAATGAAGAACAAGTAAAGTTAAATCAACAAACTTACTGGTATTTCAGTGGGAACTATGGACCTGCTTTTGGCTAATGAGATGGTCAATGTTCGGTTCCATATTTGTCACTGCTAGTCGCAACAAGTGAAGCAACTGTTCTCTTTCTTGATGTCATTGTTTCCTAGGGATTCCAAATTGCTATTAGTAAAATACCAATATATACACAGTGCTACAAAAACAATATACCAGCAATAAAATTGCCTCACACAGAGACATACAGACTGCACTGCCCATCAATGCAGTCTGATCAGTGACAATCACTGCAGCCTTGCCAGTCCATATCATTTCAGCCTCACCAGTGCCCAGGCTCGGACTGGCCCACCGGAGAACCGGAGGATTCTCCAGTGGGCCCAGGCACTGACACCTGCTGGCATACTGGCCAGCAGCTGCCTAAGGCCCCCACTGCTCCAAGGGCCCCCACTGCTCCAGGGGCCCCCAGCAAGTGGCTATGGGGGCCCTGAGTCAAGTGGGCCCGCCCTGTGTCTGCGTAGCTGCAGCTGGAGACAGGATCCTGTCCCCGCTGCTAAAGTTAAATGAATATTCACGCTTCCCCACGCCCCTATGGGCGTGGAGAGGCGTGAATACCATTTCTCTTTAATAGCGGCTGCAGCTAACACTGCCCGCATGTAAAGTCCCACCACCGCACCACACACACACATACAGAGAGAGACACACACAAATACTCACAGCGCAGCACATCCTGGCATCCTGCATGGCTCTTCAGGTCTGAGAGCTCAGCTTGATGACGTCATCATCCAGCACTGGGTCTCAGACAGAAATCAGCAGGCGAGGAACAGGCTGAGGAGATGTGCTGCTACTGTGGGGAGGTGAGCTGTGCTGTGTGTGTCTCTGTGCCAAGTTGTGTGTGTATGTGGTGTGATGCTTTGTGTGTGTGTGTGTGTGTGTGTGAGAGAGAGAGGGTTGGTGGGGGGAGGCAGTGATGGAGGTGATGGGCAATGATTGTGGAGGGAGGCAATGATGAAGGTGATGGGCAATGATGGTGGGGGGAGGCAATGGTGAAGGTGATGGGCAATGATGGTGGGGGGAGGCAGTGATGGAGGTGATGGGCAATGATTGTGGGGGGAGGCAATGGTGAAGGTGATGGGCAATGATGGGGGAGGCAACGATGGAGGAGATGGGCAAAGATGGTGGGGGAGGCAACGATGGAGGTGATGGGCAATGATGGCGGTGGGAGGAGGCAGGGATGGAGGTGATGGGAAATGATGGTGGTGGGAGGAGGCAGGGATGGAGGTGATGGGCAATGATGGGGTGGGGGAGGCAATGATGAAGGTGATGGGCAATGACGGTGGGGGAGGCAAGGATGGAGGTGATGGGCAATGATGGCGGTGGGAGGAGGCAGGGATGGAGGTGATGGGCAATGATGGCGGTGGGGGAGGCAATGATGAAGGTGATGGGCAATGACGGTGGGGGAGGCAATGATGGAGGTGATGGACAATGATGGCGGTGGGGGAGGCAGCGATGGAGGTGATGGGCAATGATGGCGGCGGGGAGGCAATGATAAGGGTGATGGGCAATGACGGTGGGGGGAGGCAAGGATGGAGGTGATGGGCAATGATGGCGGTGGGAGGAGGCAGGGATGGAGTGATGGAAATGATGGCGGTGGGAGGAGGCAGGGATGGAGGTGATGGGCAATGATGGCGGTGGGGGTGGCAATGATGAAGGTGATGGGCAATGACGGTGGGGGAGGCAAGGATGGAGGTAATGGGCAATGATGGCGGTGGGAGGAGGCAATGATGAAGGTGATGGGCAATGACGGTGGGGAGGCAATGATGGAGGAGATAGGCAATGATGGTGGGGGAGGCAATGATGGAGGTGATGGGCAAAGATGATGATGGGGAGGCAATGATGGAGGTGATGAAATGGGCAATGATGGTGGTGGGGGAGGCAATGATGGAGGTGATGAAATGGACAATGATGGTGGTGGAGGAGGCGGCAATGATTGAGGTTGTGGAATGGGCAGTGATAGGGTGGTGGGGGAGAATGATAAGGGTGGTGGGGGAGTAGGCAATGATAGAGGTGGTGATCAGGACAATGATGGGGTGGAGAGGGTCTGCATTATACTTTGAGGGGGCTACAATATATTCTGTGGGGGGACTGCATTATTCTCAGGGGACTACATTATATTCTGAGGGCTATATCATACTATATGAGGGGGCTACAGTATACTCTATGAGGAGCTGCATTATATTCTGTGGTGGGGCTGCATTATTCTCTCAGGGGACTACATTATATTCTGGGGGCTACATATTACTATATGATGGGGCTACAGTATACTCTATGGGGGGCCTGCATTATTCTGTCAGGGGACTACATTATATTCTGGGGGGCTGTATCCTACTATATGAGGGGGCAGCATTATGCCCTATGAGGGGGCTACAGTATACTCTATGGGGGGCAGCATTATGCCCTATGAGGGGGCTACAGTATACTCTATGGGGGGGCTGCATTATACCCTATGAGGGTGCTACATTATATTCTATGGTGGGGACTGCGATATACCTTATGAGGGGGTTGCATTATATTTTGTGGGGTGCTGCATTATATTCTATGAGAGAGGGCGGCATTATATTTTATGAGGGGGCTACATTATATTCTGTGAGGGTGGCTACATTATATTCTATGAGGGGGCTACATTATATTCTATGAGGGGGCTACCCCTCTATGATCCTACCGCAACCCTTACTACATAATTAAGACATGTACTACCTTATATTATACCCTGATATAGCGCGTTTTACCGCACAATTGGCGGTCTTGTATTTATTTGTATGTAGCTACATAGTGGGCCCCAAGAATGATTTTCTCTGGTTGGCCCAATGTGCTCCAGTCCGACGCTGCCTGTGCCCATATTGGTGGAACTCTGCTTTTACCTCAGGCTCAGACTGCTGTGGTGCGAAAGTCCCCAATAGCCAGGTAAATGTCCCCAATAGGCAGCATAGGTCCCTAATAGGCAGGTAAATGTCCCCAATAGACAGCATAGGTCCCCAATAGGCAGGTAAATTTCCCAATAGGCAGCATAGGTCCCCAAAAGGCAGGTAAATGTCCCCAATAGGCAGGTAAATATCCCCAATAGGCAGGTAAATGTCCCAAACAGGCAGCATAGTCCCCAATAGGCAGCATAGTCCCCAATAGGCAGGTGAATGTCCCCAATAGGCAGGTAAATGTCCCCAATAGGCAGCATTGGTCCCCAAAAGGCAGGTAAATGTCCCCAATAGGCAGGTAAATGTCCCCAATAGGCAGGTTAATGTCCCAAACAGGCAGCATAGTCCCAATAGGCAGCATAGTCCCCAATAGGCAGGTGAATGTCCCCAATAGGCAGCATAGTCCTCAATAGGCAGCTAAATGTCCCTAATAGGCAGTATAGTCCCCAATAGGCAGTATAGGTCCCCGGTAGGCAGCATAGTCCCCAATAGGCAGGTACATGTCCCAAATAGGCAGCATAGTCCCCAATAGGCATGTAAATGTCCCCAATAGGCAGTATAGGTCCCCAATAGGCAGTATAGTCCCCAATAGGCAGGTAAATGTCCCAAATAGGCAGCATAGTCCCCAATAGGCAGCATAGTCCCCAATAGGCAGATAAATGTCTCAAATATGCAGCATAGTCTCCAATAGTCAGCGTAGTCCCCAATAGGCAGGTGAATGTCCCCAATAGGCAGCATAGTCCCCAACAGGCAGGTAAATGTCCCCAAAAGGCAGTATAGGTCTCCAATAGGCAGGTAAATGTCCCCAATAGGCAGGTAAATGTCCCCAATAGGCAGCATAGGTCCGCATGATAGACCGGACCCAGAGTTAAAAAAAAAAAAAAAAAAAATACCAGTACTCACCTATGTCCCCCGCTGCTCTGAAGAGGCGCCTGCTTGACTCCGTCTTCTTCTGGCACAGGCGACATGACGTCATCAGGCTGCGCAGGCGGTGTGATGACAATCACATCGTCTGGGCTGCATACAGAAGCCGCGCATCGCCTTTCCTAGCCGCCTCGTTGTTCCGCCCACCATTACAGGCCCGCCAGCATTGAACTGTAGTGAAGTTCAATGTCGGCCGGGCACAGTGGCCGGATAAATGTCCTCGGCGTGCCGCATGTGGCCAGTGGGCCGTAGTTTGAGGACCCCTGGTCTAAGGGGTAAAGTTTCTCCTTGAAGAGAGTGCCAAGTTGGTGTATGGAGACTTATGGGCTATAACATGCTTCCCTAGGAATTTAAATATGCAAGTAGTTTGTCGAGAGAAAGAGGACAGGAGCTCTAGTGCCAACTATTGGACATATCTTTTCAGTGATGAGAAGCAAAATCCTCCAAACACTTGTATGCAAATAAAGTTTCTGATTTTGTTTTCTATCCAAAGTCATGTGACGAGGTCCCATAAAGGGTCGATCTTGATTTTCAGGATTTCTACCTCCAATAGGTGGCAATAGAGCTCCTATCCTATTCCTCTCTTTATGTCAATAATTACATTGATATCTCTTGTGTAAAGTTTTGGTATAAGGGAAGGAACCGAAGAGGGTTGTACAAGATTTTAAAAATGTTGTCTCCTTTCTTATAAAAACAGCACCAGCACTGTCAGTGTCCGGTATTACAGCTCAGCTCTATTCACTTCTATGAAGCCGAGTTACAAAACCACACATAACCTGTGGACAGCTGCGGCGCTGTTTTTTTTGGAGGAAAGCAGTTATGTTTTTCTAATCCAGTACAGTCACTTAAAGGAGCGCTTCATGTAAACTGGATTAGTTGCAGGTTTTTGTCACTTCCGACAGTAACTGTTGTTACTGGTGATTAGTAATCCATGGCAAGTGATGACATCACATGGTGACATCACAGTAACTGCCGAGGGGACACTCACTAGAGGGAAGCAGTCCGGCAGTGAAGTGTAAGTCAACTTTGTATTAGAGTTTTTAACTGTCCTTTATTATGTTTCTATTACTTTCTTCCTTATCTGTAGGTATTAACCCTGTAATTTCAGAATATCTTTTCCCCTTATAGATTTTCATTCCCTTATTTAAAAGTGAATCTTTATTTTAGTTAATGATCTGAAGTGTCAGTAACCGACTGAACCCCTTCACTTCTTC